>DF237103.1:0-169184 GCA_000708835.1 Klebsormidium nitens | reverse complement strand
ACGCGTACCAGATAGATGAGCAGCTTCATGCATGTGCACTCAGCATTCAGAGCAAACACAATGATCGATTTGGCCGGAGGTCAAGCTAGCGTGATCTACCGCCCCATAATCTGATAATAGGGGACGGTCCAAAAGTAGGAAGTGCATGGTGCTTGTCCTCCCGGGTCATACAATCAGCTCGATCGCGGGTGGCAGCGCAACATTCTAGCCACGTACAGCTGGCTGCTCCTACGTACATGTTCGTGCGCGCGCCGACCACAATGATGTGATTGTAGGCTACCTTAATTGGAAGTATTCGAAGTATGTATCAATGTATGGGCTGAGGAACGGTGCGCTTCCCGTGCGGGGCAGACTCTATTTCTGTAGCTAAAATTAAAAATCTCTCATATCGTCCTTGCAAAGCGTTGAGACACATGAGTCTACTTCCGATCTGCCGATCAGATGGTAGAGACAAGCGCGCGCTGCATACAGCTATTGACGCCGGACTTCAGAATTTTTGTAATTCACAAGCTGACGCCCTGCGTCGAAGTCAGCACAAATTACCATTTTGATAGCTATCGCTCGCTGATCTGCTTTGTGCCTCGCGCAGGAAAACCAGCTTTTGTCATCCTTAAATCACTCTTGCTCCACACCGTCTTCTATATCGTCCTACTTATACTCTTATACCACAGTGAGGTATTACACTGACGCTTCCGACTCCACCGACCTCTTTCCCCTGCTTCGTCTCGTAGTGCACTTTGTGCGTCACCCAGTGCAGCTTCTGGTGCTCCTTGCTGCAACAACAAAGAATATCTGCGCTTCTTAATTATTCCCACTTTTGATTGCGCCAAAGCTAAAGGGAGGTTCTGCAAAGTTTTGAGTACTCAGTACTTGCTTAAAATGAAGGTTCCGTTGCAAAGAAAGTCGTCGGATCTTCGACGATTTCGAACATGCCGGGACAATATTCGGCATCTTCTTGATAAGAACAGCACTGTTCGCATCAATCGTAGATTCACCTGATGACGCTCTGAGAACCAGGATGACCGGGAAATTGACTGAGAAGCTAATCGTGGCCAAAACGCAGTACGGATGATCAAGCCGACCCGGATTTGGCCAGACAAACCTATCGCCAAGGCTTCAAACTGAGGATTGGAATCCTATTTCGTCTCGCCCGACATGGCTTCCGCAGATCGTATGAGTGTGGTCGAAGAAGGTGCACCCTACAGTTGTAAAAAGTTTTGGAGAATTGGAGAGGTTGATTGCAGATACGCTGGGGTCGTACCTGCAGTAGCGCGCAACTTGACAGCGGCTGCACCTGCTATACCCCTTCCCCAGCAGCGGCTCGCGACCGGCCGCGCAGAGCTTCCACGAGCACACGACCGGGACTCGAAGATAACCGTTCCACCCCTGCTCTTCGTCTTTCCAGGCCTCAGCGGACAGCTTCGTTCCCCACGGTTCATCCAGGCCCTGAAACCGCCGCTCGAACAAAGCCCAAGTATTGTGCTCCGGTTCCGCGCCGTTGATCTTTCGCCTGTGGGGCCGGAAACCCGCGAGCGCGTTGTGCGCGCGCAGCTTTTCCGCCGTCTCTTTGGATTCGAGCAAGCGGAGCAGGATTTGGTTGCAGCGGAACGCGGGAGACCTGCGCCGCTCGGACGGTTTCGAAAGCTCCCGCAGAGGTGTTGCTTCGTAGATTGCCGCTACCAGCTTGAGGAGGCCCATGTCAAGGGCCCACATCTGACTATCCGCTGAGAATGCCAGAGAGACAGCCATACTGGCTAGGTGAAACCGAACCATCTTGGTTTCGCTGGCAGGCGACTCATCTGCAGAACTCTCCGCAAAGAGAAGGGCTTTATACTGTTCAAAGATGCTGCCATTTTCAGCGCACTCCTTCATGGCGTTTCGGAAAATCTTGGATCCTCGCGCAAAGTTCGTTAGGCATTCCAATGAAGGAATTATCACCAGGGTGCGAAACGTACTGTATGCCCTGTCCCCTTGCAAAGTGCGGGCAATCCTGACAGTCAGCCGAAGCAGCCGCGACAAGATCTCCCGAGCGTTCTCCTTTTCGTCTGGCCCAGATCCCTCCCTCAAATAGCGCTCCACAACGACCTTGCTTGACGTAAGCATGGCAAGCGCCAGAATGGAGTAGGTGAAGTGACGGAGTCCTTCCGTCAAAGAAGTCTCGAAGGATCGGCCTAGCGTTGAAGGCAGAAGTCGCTTTAGAACTCTGCCTCCCTGATACGCAGCTATCTCCTGGACAACCCTAGCGAATGCTTCCCCCCTTCCATTTCTATAAGATCCACCATACAGCTCGGGCAGCAGGTCGTATGCCACTTTGAGCTGGTCAGCGTCGTTCGACGTAAGCAACGCAGCGTAGCGCTCTACAGTGAGGTCAAGGATTTTTTCCATCATGGCAAACAAAGAAAGGTGTTCTTGAAAAGATACTCCAACCTTCCGCCGCCCTCCAGGGACATGCCTCTTGTTTGCCTCGAAAAATAAGATGCGCCACAATAAGATGCGCCACTGCTTCAGCTCTTTCTGCCGCTGCTCTTTCGGTTCACATGCATGCAAGCCCCTGGCACGCGCCGATGAAGTCGAATGATCGAGCTCTGCTCTTCTAATTTGTAATCATCTGTACTGGCAAGTGGCACTCCTGGAACTGGACTTCACACCATAAATTCAAGCCCTCGATGCGATGCGACTGGCGAACTGAGCGCCGCCCGCTGATTGCAGCATATTGACGATCGCCGTTGTTGATCGCGTCAACGTACTGGTGCACTCAATCCTACGGCCGTAAAATATATCAAAGAGGTGAGAGATGCTTTCAACTAAACGGACGGTCATTTGAATGAGAACCGCAGCTTTGCGCCAGCTTTGCGCTGCCGGTATGTGTATCGACTCTGACGCAACGTGATTGGTAGGCTAAAGTGATCATGCAAGTCGAAATTGTGAGTGGTTAACAACCCTTTCCAAGACAAGACTTTCTATGACAAAATTTGATGAACATAAGATCTTGCTTCATTTTGCATGTGGTCAAAAGAGCTGTCGAGCCTGCCTTTTAAAAGTGAAGCTGACTGAGTATCGTATCATTCTCATCGCTTGCCACATCACCTGCAAGATTGACTCGATTTCCCCTATTTGTTCAGACACGGTAACCCTGTGCTTTGCAGCTCAGACATCCAAACCCAGGACGTGAACAACCTTATTTACAGTCTCAGAAGCAAACAGCCTGCTATCAGCTGAGGATTTCTTTCTCGATGATTGTTGGGTAAACCGAATCAGCCTGACCTATTATAAAGTCCGAGAATATTAGCTACAGCATGCTCAGAGTCAGGTAGCACCAAACTCTTGATCTTCGTGCGTGTTGATACAATGGTGTGATTGTAAGCTATCTCAGGAGGAAGGCTTTTGAGGCATGTATGCATCGAGACGCTTCGAGCGGGTCAGAGTTGACCTCTGTGTGACCTCTTGAAGTCAAGACATCATGCTTCATCATTTCGAAGCGTTGATACACGTACAATGGCAAATCTGCTTCCAATGGGCCCGTTGAACGGTACATACAAACTTGGACCAACCCTCAAAGCCCGCAATGACACAGGATTGATGAGTCCTTTCGATCTACGAGGACGCCCTGCTTCGATCAGCGCCTAATGAGCGCGATCCATCTCTTGCTGATCTGCTTTGTCCGTGACACACCAGATCCAGCTGTTTTCCAATGTTGATCGTCACCGTCGATAGCTCGTCTTGCTCCACACCATCTTAAATCTTGCCCTACTTGTACCACAGTGCAACAGTTAGTTTGACGCGCCCGGCTCTACTGAGACCCCTTCCTTCGCGGTCGCCTGGTTTGCCTCGCAGTGGACTTTGTGCGTCCGCCAGTGCAGCTTCTGGTGCTCCTTGCTGCAGAAAACCAGAAGTTCTGCGCCTCTCGCTTATTCAGGCTTCTCATAATTTATCAGGCTTTTCATGATCATAAACGTTTGAGTCAAGAAAAGCTAATATTTAGTTGCAAAGTGGGAACACAGCACCCGCTAAGATTCACCGTCTTCATATTGGATGACGTTTTGAAATGATGATACTTCAACATTCGCCAACAAAACTTTAATCGCGTTGATCGTGGGCTCACTGGTGGCGCCTTGAGTACCAAACTTGGACAGGAAGGCAAAATTGCAGAGAATTCAAGTATAATGTTCAATCAGCTTCAATCAAGCAGAAAGAACAATGGCTCAGACAATCGCAGTCATCAAGGCTACAGGATTGTTTCCTTCCGCCCGACGAGGCTTTGTATTGTACGATATAGAGACCTCAAACCCGCTCCACTGCGGGCGTTCGCTTAATTAATTGTACGAAGCTCCCATTGAAGAGAAGGGATCGTCGGACGAAGTGAAATAGAAAGCCTGCTGCGTCAGGAGTCTAGAGTGTCGACACTGCAAGAAAGGGGAAAAGGGAGCTGCCGCCAGGATTGGAAGCCCCGTCCCTCACTTAATGTCTTCCTAAAAGTCGAACGTACCTGCAGTATCGCGCAGTATGGCAGCGCCCGCACTTGCTGAACCCCTTCCCCACCACCGGCTCCCGCTCGGCCGCGCACAGCCTCCACGAGCACATAACAGGGACCTGGAGATCTCCGTTCCAGGCTTGCTCTGCCAGTTTCCAGTCCTCAGCGGACATTACGGTGCCTATAGGTATTTTTTCGCCCTGGAACCTCCGCTGATAGAATGCCCAAGCAACGAACTCCGGTTCCGCGCCGTTGATCTTCCGCCTGTGGGGCCGGAAACCCGAGAGCGCGTTGTGCGCGAGCAGCTTCTCCGCCGTCGCGTCCGAGTCGAGCAAGCGGAGCAGGATTTTGTTGCAGCGGAATGCGGGAGACTTGTGCCGCTTGGACCGTTTCGAAAGCTCCCGCAGAGGTGTTGCTTCGTAGATTGCCGCTAACAGCTTGAGGAGGCCCATGTCAATGGCCCACATCTGACTGTCCGCTGAGAATGCCAGAGATACAGCTATACTGGCAAGGTGAAACCGGACCCTCACGGTTTGGCTGGCAGGCGACACAGCTGCAAGAGTCTCAGCTGAAAGAAGGGTTTTGTACTGGTCGAAGATGCTGCCATTTTCAGCGCACTCCTTGATGGCGTCTCGGAAGACCTTGGATCTCCGTGCAAAGTTGGCCAGGCATTCCAACGAAGGAACGATCACTAGAGTGCCGAAAGCCCTGGATACCTTGTTCTCTTGAAACTGCATGCGCGCAATTCCGACAGTCTGCCGAACCAGCCGCGTCAAGATCTCCCGAGCATTCTCCTTCTCGTCTGTACCGAACCCCTCCCTCAAATAGCTCTCCACAACGACTTTGCTCGATGTAAGCAGCGCAAGCGCCAGGGTGGAGGAGTGAAAGTGGTTGAATCCTTTCTCCAGAACTTCCGCGTAAGATTGGCCCAGCGTTAGCAGCAGAAGTTGCCACAAAACACTGCCTCCCTGACATTCAGCAATCTCTTGGACAATTGTAGCAAATGTGTCCACCCCTCCATCTCCAGACGCATAGACGCTCTTCAAGAGATTAACAGCGCTCTGGACCTGGTCTGCGTCGTCCGAAATCAGCAAAGCAGCACAGCGTTCTACGGTGGAGTCCATATCTTCATCCATCATTGCATTGCAGGAGACTTTTAGCGATGTGATTAGAACGAAATTCAAGATTGCCGCCGCTCTTCAAGGCGTGCCTCCTCTAAGTCTTACATTGATCATAAATATGCCACAACTTCCACCTCTTCCATTGCTGCCCCTTCCTTCACATGCATGCAAAAGCTGGGTTTGAGCAGGCGCCGATCCGGGTTTCTCGAACCAAACCTAAAATCCGAGTCCTGAGGCTGGCTTTTCCGGTCTGTACTGCATATGGCCATGGTCTAAAACGAGCTTTGACATGCCGTCACATCACCGATGAGATGATTGAACCAGATCCACTGTTCCGGTCTGTACCGCATCGTACCCAATGATTCTTTCATGCCGTTCACAACGCGATCCCACAACTGCGATAGGCGGCCCTATGCATGGCTTACTGACGATCATAAACCTTGCGACAAGCTCGATGTTCATGTCCTCTTTTTAGCCCTCGGCCCTATCGAACGGTCGAGAAACGCTTTCAAGTACACGGGACGGTCAGAGAGCGTGAACGTACTTCTGAGTACTGCAGCTTAGCGGCCTGCCGATCAGAGATCCTTCAAGGCAATCTCAGCTGCTTGAAGCATGACGTCGTGCTATACCATGCAAACGGTGTCACTCGTTATAGTTTATTACGACGTTTGCTAACCCTAAGTTGACAACACGTGATCAGAAAATCTTTACGTCAAGTTTTCCTTATGGTGCAACTGAAGGCGAAGTAATTTCGCCTCATCCTCATTTCCAGGGTAGCAGCATGATCAGCTTCGGCGCCCATAAGTGCCCAGACCTTGGAGCGCTGTGCTTCCTGAGCATATGGAACAGATTATCGTAGTTCTGAATGGCTTCTGATCCTCGAAGATGTAAGGCACATAAAAAATAGTGCTGAAGGCATCCTGTTCTTCGCAAGGGCTCTCTGGGCTGCTGGCTCTGCTGTTTCATAACCCGCGAAAATTGTATTCTTATTTGCACCTTGTCTGAGCACATCAACTGCGTGGCATCGTGCTAGTCCAAAAATAGCAATCATAGCTCAATGTGATCGCTAGTATTCATGTCTCCAGCACCTTTTCGAGCGCCGCATAAGTTTGCAGCCGTCTGCCCTTTTAGTAACAAAGACAGAGCATCTCAGACTCAAGCTGCCACGAAACTCTGCATGTCGACAGAGTATCGGAAGACTTCTGGAAGCCTGACCGTTATCTTGCAAACTTCTGTAGAGTTCGGACTTTTCTAACATTCTAATACCGACTACTCACAAGGAGACCGCTTCCGGCCGCCGGGGACAGTTTTGCACACGAAGCACAG
Organism: Klebsormidium nitens; assembly: GCA_000708835.1. NCBI lineage: Eukaryota > Viridiplantae > Streptophyta > Klebsormidiophyceae > Klebsormidiales > Klebsormidiaceae > Klebsormidium > Klebsormidium nitens. The sequence goes on along the minus strand of DF237103.1, from coordinate 162,266 downwards.
TACCCGAAAGCAACTCGCTCGCACCAATCAGGCCCGCTTGCCCCGCCTGGTTTTTCACCCGGTATCCGTGCAGAGCCATCCACGTTCCAAACGCCTGCTCGACGCGCTCGGTTATTTCACCCGGGAGCACAACTTTCCGGTAAGACACGTCGTCCGACGACCCCGTTGTGACCGGGGACTCGTACCCCGACCGGTCGAGCTCCTCTTGTATCACCCCCGCAATTTCCCCGGGATCGATGCCCGGGAGGCAGAGCAGGGTGGTCAGCCGGCTGATTTCACCCAACTGTCAGGATGGACGACGTAAAATCAGGGATTTGGACGTTGAAGTTGATTGGAAGGCCGCGAAAGGTGAGAATTTTGTCTGGGGACCCGCTTCGATGCCGGATAAAGGGTCCTCTATATGTCAGGGTAGCGAAAAGAGAGGCGTCTCGGGAAAGATCAACTGGATCAAGATGGATCAGAGAATCGTAGAATTGAAAGTGAAAGTCAAAAACCATTTATTCTTTTGCTGCTGGTCAATTTTCAACAGCTTCCACTTTGGAGCAGCCGACTTGGAACTTCAAAGTGGATATCAATATCGCTTTGTTGAGCATCTCATGCTGCTGCATTAGGACCTTGTCTTTCCGTTGCCATTCTGCCGTTGTCAGACATGGATGCTGGGGCAAATCAAATCGATATATTTTCCGAAAGTCCTACAAAGCATGCCTCAAAGAGATGCAAGGCCAAGTCTTGAGAAGGCTTCGCTGTGCTCTCCGCAGAAACTGCGACATGACTTTCTCTGCACCGCGGCGTAAAGGGTCAGCTGAAGCACAACTTACAGAATCTTCGAACTGGAGCACCCTTTGTGAGGAGATACCGTTGCTGATGAACTAGCCTGATCGAATTTCTCACGAAGAAACGCCTGCTTATGCACCACTGCGTCATTACCGACGCCTCGATTAACGTCCACTGCAAGCGATGGCCCGGCGCTCTCACCGCATCTCCCGCCGCGCGCTCGTGCGCGCTGTCCGCGCACGCGTGCTGCAGCCACCTGCCGTGCTCTTGGAACGCGCGGTGCAGCGTTGGCGCGCGCTTTCCGTCGCCCTTCTGCGCGCGCTCTGCAAACTCGCTGCGAGGGTCTTGGTGCGTGAGGAAGACGTAGTCCGCCGCGGCCAGGAGCTTCGCGTCGAACTCCTCCACAGCCACAATGGCGTACGGGCTCTTCGACAGGATCTGCACGCAGAATCCAATCATTTGATTACTTGCTTGTCGCGCCGTGAGACGCCTTGTCAATTTTCGAAACTCGGTCTACAAGCTATCAGAAGCTCGGGTTGGAAAATTTCTGATCTCGGGGCGACGTTTACCGGTCGGAATGTTCTCAGCAAGTCTAGTTGATTCCTCCGTGTCCAGGGCGTTATAGTCAGAGACCTTGGGCGCTGCGGTACGGGTTCCTGGATATTCCGTGGTCCAGATCGACGAGACTGCGGCAGCAGACACTTTCGGAATTTCCTGCTTCATCGACCTCACTACAGATACTTCGCGGCCACTTGAGTTTGAAGCCGTCAAACCAGACTGTTGCGATTTGACCAGCTCTCAATATACACGACGGTCATTTCGAAAACCCGTCATACCACCCGTGATACCAGGAACGTTGTTTAGAACCTTGCTCGTACTCAAGAGGACCCCAGATGTTGAGAAGCTGACTTACCTCGAGAGCCCGGGTCCCGTTCACTGCGACGGACCCATCTTTCCGGCTCTCAGCCAGCTCTTCCTCCCCATACGCTGCTCCGAGGAGCGCCCTTACGGCCGTTAACAACCAAAGCCGCCCCGATTCGGACATGCCCGCCACCACCACTCGGACACTTCGGCGGTCCGAAAGCTTGGCACACCGCCTGCAAGCACAGACCTGTTGGCTTGGCACACGATTTCTTGAGTCTTGCCAATGATGTTTGCAGATGTTTGCAGATGTATGCAGATGTTTCAGTGAGCCTTCAGAAGACGGCAGGCCGCTCGAAAAGACCCGCGAACAACGATGGTTGGCACGTATGCAGATATAGACTGGAATCTGATCTTCACTTGAGTTGAAATGATGAACGGCGACCCCTCGCGATGTCTGTCAGCGTCTTGTATGTTTCGTTGGTCGAATTTGTAGACTCTTCTAGAATTCTCAAGCGAGATGGCAAAATAGCGGGCTACAGTCTGCAGACGAAATGGCCCGAGAAAGGGCCGAGGTCATCTCCAGTGACGGACCCCTACAAGCCGCTCGATTGTTTTGGAAGGCTATCGCTTCCAGCGAAAACCGACGGGGCTGCCCCACGTTGATCTACTAGGACCGCAAGTCCAGCACTTCAACGAGGCGCCATATTGCTCACGAATCAGAGGAAACATTGTGAGAAGCTTACGTTGCATCTGCCTCCACCGTCTGTATGAGCGTTCGGGCCTCCCTCCCGACTGCCGTCTCCTCTAGCCGGAGCGTCTCAGGCCGCTTTGCGTGCTGCTGGCGGCGCATGTAGGACAAGCCGTGCTTCTTGGAGAAGAGCTGGAGAGATAGGGGTTTCTAGTCGGACTGGAAGAGAAGAGTATACAGCTTGAATATTGAACGGACTAGGGCAAGCTTCATCATGAAAAGATCCTTGCAAACTCGCGTAGTGGACGAGAACAAGACCGTGCAGACGTATGCAGTGGTTTGAAAGCCAAACCAGGTGTTTGCATAAGTCATGGATCGGTTGTTGCTTCAATGGATCTAGGGCAGATTGTGAGGGTCAATCCCCACACCCTGGGTTGATGGGCTCAAAGCGAACTTCATATGCTCCTCGACGCCGGCCGAGCGACGGGTGGAGCAAGTTGAGAACTGATGCAACAGCAGCTGTTTTTTTTCTGAGCCTTCTCATGTTAAGAGGCGACGCGATCATGAGAGCGAGCCCAAATCCGTAAAACTCGTCGTTGAAACCGAAACAAACCGATCACATATGGGCCTGAAAATCAGTACGAAGTCGAAATCTTTGCAGCGAGCAAGCTGCCGAGCAAGCTGCCTTCTCCGCTTCTAGATCTGAATGAAGCACAGCGGGAATCCCACCCTGCTCCGACTAGCAGCAACAGGATCGACGGCCAATTGCAAAAGATGGAACTAAGCCCACCTTAAAAAGTTCCGCATCTCGAGCTGTGGCCACTTCCTCTTGAACCATGTGGTCCCCCCGCAGGGAGCCGGGCTCCGCATCAGAGAGCCCTGGACGCCGCTTGTAGAACTGGGCCCGCACTTCTGCCAGACGGGCCTGCAGCAGGGGACGTGTTCTCAAATGGTCAGGGGTAGCAATGAAGAAAGTCCTCAAGGCATCAAGCAAAGCATCTGTGTATTGATGCGGTGTCGAATCGAGTGTCCTTTAATGAAGAAAGGGGTTAGGAAAAGCATGTTTGGATTCTCGACCAGCCGCACAGTGAAGAGACAAGAAGAATGCACCTCAACTTAATAACCATCAAGAGCTCACCTGTCGTTCTTGCTCGTTTTTGGCCCTCAGCTCAATCACCGCCTGGGGCGACAGTCCAAGCTCTTCCAGTGGCACGTCTAAGTGGGTCCCCCTCACTTGCGCATCTTGCTTCTTGGCCTTGGCGTGCTTGCGCTGGCTGTGCTTACTAGACTTCTGCGACTTGCCCTGAGAGCTCTGCCTGGCCCCCAGGTTTTTGTTGATCGAAGCGCCCACCGCTTCTGTAAGGAGACGCTCATGTGCGAAACTGATTATTTATGGGTGCCAAGAATGTTCTTTTGCATGAAGTATTCTGTTTGCATTAGCCTGTGAAAACAAGGGATTGCAGTGGTTCTACAAAGTATCATAAATCTCTGAACTTTGTTGTGGGCCCTTTAAAAAGTCTTAATGTTTCGTCTTGGTTCTTGATTTTTAATCAAATCTGTCCTGGCGTTGGACACACCTATGTGAGGATAGCCTGAAGTCTGGAGTAATCTACGACCTCAAACTGGCGGGCGCGCTTTGTAGTGTCAGGTCCGGCCTTAAGCGTTGTGTGTATGTGACTGGAGGTGAGGCGAATCTCGCAACAGAGAAGCACTTATAAGAGTTCTGTTTGGTCAGCTTTTTCAACAGCATCCTTGCAAACCTTTTGCCTGATCAGCATCAGCCAGAAAACTGGCCATGTTACTAGCTTTCGTCTCGACGCTGTTCAGCTACAAGCACGTTCTCTTCACCTGCTCCATTCACTGTTCAGAACAAAGTGTCTCTACTTGGTTTACCTTCGAGCCGTACCAAACGCATCTATGCTTGATCCTGACGTCGTTGAGTGATCCTAGCGAACTCGATTGAATCCTTAGACACCAGCGGCAACTGTGCAATGCCCCGCAAGGCAACAAGCTCAGCGATCATTTGTATGGGTTTCTTGAAACAATCTGCACTGAAGAATGGCACTAAACTTCCACTGACCTGCTTGTCCCCGAATCATGGCAGCATGGAGCGCATCCACGAAGGCCCTCGTCTCGTTCCTTGCTTGCAAAGCCACCTTCTGAGCTGCTCTATGGAGCTCTCGGTGGTGAGCTCCGAAAGTGGCACCAGCCAGAACTGTTGAGCTCACATCTTGCTGACCATCTTGGAACACAGCAGCTGGGGACTGGCCCGGAAATGTCTTCTCTGCGACGCGTGCAGACTTGATAAACGAGGCGCCACACGCCCCAGCTAGGAAGAGGGCGCAGACCTGGAGGGCCCGCAGGCCCACCGTTCGAACCCGCTTAGCACGCATAGCTGAGGTAGGTGTCAAGTGAGCTGGAAGCAGCCACCAAGCTTGATCAGGGTGTGTAAACTACTGGCTCCTTGTCTTGTGGGAGTGTCTTACTTACATATGTGAGGAGCTCGTCGCAGCACCTCTGCCGTCAACGAAGGAGGGGCGGCTGACGTGAAAATATCAAAAGTGTGAAAGACTGTTGGGTGTTGTCCATTTCTGTCCAAATCTGTTTTCTAAGAAAGAAGGGGCATCAATCCGGCCGCATGCTTTTCAACAGGGAGGTGTGCAGTGCAACAGCGTGAAGTGATGTGCGTGTGCGCGCGTCCGCCTGCAAATCATGACCGTCGATATGGCGCCACCCAACACTCGAACTTCGCTACCCTAAAACCCTAAAATCGGAGGCCAAGGGAGACGAACTCTCGCGATCAGGCTGGAAATTTTCCACTTGTCCTCAGCACCAAGACTCAGAGGCGCTTGGCACCCCCTCCACAGCAAGTACTTTCCTCCAGGAACAACGTCCTTACGGCGCCCAGGATGTCTTCAGCTGCAGCTACCCGGTATTGGTGTCACCAGTGCATGCAGGAGGTCCGCGTTGCGCCTTCGTCCGATGGCGAGCTCGTTTGCCCAACTTGCGGGGGAGGTTTTATGGAGGAAATGACCGAACCAGCGCCAGGGGTTCAAGCTGGCGGCGCAGCGCAACAGCCGCCCAATCCTATGGCCCCTCCTTTTGGCACTGGCTTAAACCCTTTTGATCCTGGGCCTGCAGTCTTTCGGTTTGGGTACGACTCCGGCCATGGAGGAGGAACTTTCCGAGTGGAGACCAACGCGACTGGGTTTGGACCTGGAGACAATCCCATTGACATCATTTCGCAGATGCTGGCAGGGATGGGGGCACCTCCAAACATGGGCAGGGGGCAGTCAGGACAGCCTCTGAACGCGCCGAGCCCACTTCAGGCGATCCTTGGACTTCTGGGCGGGAATATTCAAGTAGTGGTTGACGATGGCACTGGGAACAGAGTACCTGGACAGATGGGGGATTACCATTGGGGCAATATGGAGCAATTGCTGGAGCAGCTTGCAGCTCAGGTATGCTCACTGCCAAACCCCATAACGCTGTGCTGGTGTGATCCTTGTCACTTGCTTGATCATTGAATCCTGTTCTCCATGCTTGAAGAGGCCATGCAGCAGCTTGCAGAGCTGGCTCTTTTCTTGATTGCTTTTTGGTCCATCGTTTGTCATGCACTGGTGCCTCTTCTTGGAGTTTTTGTTTGGGTCTTCTTTTAGTTTCCGGAACCACTGGTGAGTAGCATCCCATTGCATCTTTCAAAAAGAAGAAACACCATGAGAGGGCCTGTTCATCACGGCACTTGTCCTGTGATCTGTGTGCATCATATAGTTGTGTTTGGAGCATGCAGTAAGGCTGGTTGGTTCATTGGACAAGCAGAGGCACGTCCATGCTAAGTATGGCCATGCTTATTTGCATGCTTCTTTGGGGCATTGAAGGCTAGTGTTTCTGATGAAGAAGTTTCATCTGTGCTGCGAAGGCCACAGACTTCAAGGTCCTCCGAAAGTAGGCACACAGCATGGTGTTTACTTAGACCCATTTTGATGTTGCCACCGTCTGTGATGTGACCATTTTTACATTTGCTGACGGACAAGCTAGCATCAGGCAGTTCTGTAGACTCTTTTGCCTGTCTGTTGAGCTCCTGTTGGAACCTGCCTAGTGGATGCTTGTTTGACACTTGCTGTTCGAACTGTACTATGGTGCCTTTCAAGCAAGTCTTAGAGCTTCGTGCGTTGTTTTCACTATGGATGGTCAGAGCGTCAAGGACGGAGGATCAAAGGCCCGCCTCTGCTGTCTTGTCTTTGCCCAAAGCATCTTCAGTGGCTTTCCAAACAACCACGTTTTTCTTGCAACCACGTTTTTCTTGCAAAGCCTTATTAAAGGAGTTTCATGGTTAAAAGTAGCGGACTAAGCAAAAATCTGGATTTTTGCTGCGGCAAACAACGCCGATGGAGGCGCTGTAGAGAGGGCATTCTCTGATTGCTTTGCGTCACTTCGAATTGATCACTGAGTTTCAAAGAGGCCGTTGCTACAGTTTGGCAGGCTCCCATTGCCCCTGTTTTGCTTCGTCAATGTGTTGGAAGGCAATGTGTTTGAGCACTAAATAGTCGTGCAGAATTCATGGTTTGCCTTTGTGAGCTCCTTGCTGCAGGCGCTACTCCCACTTTGGATACCTTTTCACACAAGGGGTGGTTTCGGTGTGCAGGATTTGAATATGAAGGCAAGTTCCGTACTAGGTATTTGACACTACTTTTCACACCTTGCAGGACCCAAACCGGCACGGGCCACCCCCCGCCTCAGCCTCCGCAGTGGCTGCACTCAAGTCGCTCAAAATCACAGAGGAGGTCTTGGCCAGCGGTTCAGAGGAGAAGCAGTGCGCCGTGTGCAAGGACACGTTCGAGCTGGGGGACGATGCCAAGGAAATGCCGTGCAAGCACCTGTACCATCCCGACTGCATTCTGCCCTGGTTGAAGCAGCACAACACATGTCCCGTCTGCAGGTCTGTGACAAGCTTTTCAAAACGGGTTTCGGTTTGGAGCATTTTGGCGTAGTTGCAGGAAGTTGTTTGGACTTGACACCAGCCAATTGCGACAGGTCTGATTATGGCCCTTCCCAACCCGAGCCATATTCGCGATTGTGCCCACTTCCGTAGTTACACGTTTCAAGTAGAGTAAGCACCTTGTGAAAATTGTTGTTTTGTTAACGGGTTTGTAGGGAGCCGGCTTTGATTGAAGCTAAGTATAGACACGCAGGTCAACATCTTCGGTTGCAGATTCTCAATTTTTGGGCAGATTCGGTGACCATTCGATCTTCGCGCCCAGTGTTGACCTCAATCTCTTCATGAACACTCAAGAGAACGATTACAGACCAGCAGGAGGTTCTGCCCTTGTCCGTGCCTCCCTGTGTGTAACTCGTTAATTCTTGCTATCATGATGGAGGCTGACGTTGAGCCTGATCCTGGATAATTGCAGATACGAACTTCCGACAGAGGACCCTGACTACGAGAACATTCGACAAGCGCGCCAGGGGGGTCAGTGGCAGGCCGGACGGGGCCCCGGTCAGCCGTCCACCTCAGCAGCAGGACAAGCGGGGGGCGCATCCAGGGGGCCGAACCAACCGTCGGGGGGCTTTGTGAACAACATGAGATTCTTCTCGAATCTGTTTGGAGGAAACAGGGGAGGGCAGGGGGGGCCTTCGACATCTGGGTCGGGTTCGGGTTCGGGTGCGGGTTCAAATGGAGGAACCGCAGGTGCAAGTGGCAGCGGAACGCAAGACAGAGGGACGGAGCAAGGGGGTGGTGGTGTGGGGAGAAGGAGGGAAACGGGCAGAGACGAGGATGGAGATGTCGAGATGCGGGATGCTGGCATTGATTGATTGTTAGGTGGGCTTCGAAGAGGGCTGAAGGAACTTGTGTGATGATTGCGTACTGTATGATAATTGCGTCCTGAAACAAGTGTCGGCATCATGACACTTTCCGAGTGGAGCACGACACCTCTTATCATTTCTTGTGTGCCCTCAATACTTTCAATCTGCACTATGGTGCCCCATGAGTTGATGCATGGCTGGACCGAGTCAAGTTATTGTGCTCACTGAGGAAGTAGGACCACAGCAATGAAGAACATTGCTTCCAAATCAATGCGCTATACGCTCCTCTCCTCGAAGAAGAGATCGGGAGGGTGGCCGGCGGCCCGGCCTTATATATATAAGCCACAAAAGTCGGGCCGTCAAAAATATCAGTCCTGGTACGGTGTTTCTGAACCAACAGGATCTTATGAGGATGATGCTTTATGGACTTTGGATCCACTACAGTGCGATCTTTGTGAGTATACGTCGCTCATTGATGCATGCATATTCCTTGCTTGGCACTGAGGCTGTACTACTTGGAGTAGCGCAGGAATCGACATTTGACTTGGCCAATGGACCAATCAATCTTTTCACGGACGAGTACAAGATATAGAAAACTGTTTTCTCATCAGTATTCAATTGTTTATCGGATCGGAAATCGAGAATTGCAGATCAGATCTCATTAAGAAGGAAAGTGAATGTATAGCCTCTCAAAAAGAACTCAGACGCGTTGTCGCTTGCGCTTGCACTCGAAACTACTCCCAGCGATTTTCATTTGCCAGGCAACAATTAATTGCTGAAGCTGACCGCGAATCATCATCAGCATCTCGGCGATGCCAATCCTCAAGCTTGACCTGATCGGGGTCAAACTCTTGTATACTCATCTTGGATTTGCTCTTTCGAGCAAAAATTCCACTTCCTCATTTCTATCATACCGTTCCTGCATGCAAGACCGGGCACATCGAGGCTCTCAACTTCTGCACCAGGCATGATGCTTGAGCACATTTCGCAGGGCATTCCCAAAGTTGGGGACGTGCTTCTACAATATTCTTTACGGTTATCTTATGCATTAGCAGGCTTGGTTCTAGAACAACGATCAGACTGATACAAGCAATCTCCATATAGAACCAGCCTAATAATGGGGGAGGAGAAAGGAAAAGATTCTCATGGTAGGGGAAACACTTTTGAGGAGTGATTGCAAATGCCGACAGCTTTTTTCCTACGGCGTGACCTTGATGCAATTGTATTATTGGCAGATAAGCAGGTCTCTTTTGGACAGACTGAAGTACCGACAAGCAGCAAAGAGCATTCTCTACGCTGAAGTGGTCCATAAGGCAAACGCAGACGACACGTCTTCAAGGCAGCTGAGATGGAAAAGATCTTGCCAATCAACGACTTTTCCGGCCTTCCGGTTCTTCCCAGATGTACAAGGAGAAATGATGATTGGCCACCTTTTCTATCGTAATGAAGGGCAGAGCGTCGGTACTCACGTTCACCTCCTCCCTCTGTTGATACAGATTCGAGTAGTAGAAGGTCCACAATTTCAAGCTCAGGAACAGGCGCACTGGTCGCTCTAGCGAGGCCACCTCCTGGGCCCAGATCCAGGAAGCGTGGCGAGCTTCTTCCAGATCCCCTCGGCATCTTGACCTTGGCTTTTGGTGTCCGTTGCCCCTCTCCGTCAGAAGCACCCCCCGGTGTCCCTGCCCGGTTGCCATCGCTTAACAGAACCCCTGCGGACATTATACTACTCCTCTCATCTGCCAGCAGTTCTCCGTTTGGCTCTATGTTGACACGAACGTCGACCCCTTTGTTCAGACCTGCCTCCGGCCCTCTCGGGCCATCCAGATCCGACTCGACGGCGCCCCCAGCGCCAATGCTTAGGCTGAGTGGTGGTTTGTGCCGGGCTGATGGCTTTTGGCGGTTTCCAAAATGTGAGAGCCGGTTTGGAGTCAACATCATGAAGCAGCTCATCAGGCAGGTAAAGAAGATGAGGAGGGCAGGGACGAAGAGCACCAGGAAAAGGGTCACCGGCACAGCCATGGTGCCTTTCTACAAAAGAAAGTCTGCTGGGGGCTGAGGCACCTCATTCTATGATTACGTTGCTGAGTAAGAACCCCTCTTGTCAGCGACCGGAAAGCGCCTGATAGCAACATTGACCCTTTCCAAACGCTGTATCGGCAGCCATGCCAGGTCCACCTTCATCTGCATCACATCAGATGATGCCCCATTCTACCATGATAGATGAGGCCCCAATTTTCACGAGAGTGCAGAATTTCACCACCAATCAGCGCACGGGCCACAAGGGAGGGTACCCCTTCTTCAACGTCCGCTGCAGATGCCAGCTGAACTCTGCATGGGACCTCGCAACCTTTTCATTGAGCTGCTGTGCTTGCCACTACACCGCAATCTAGCGCCTTACCACAACTACTGCTATCTACCTAGTTGCTGAGAGAGGGAGATTTTGACACAAACCTAGGACGCATCGTGATCGACTTGCGTCTCAGCAGAGTAAGCAATCAGCCCTATGCCTTTCATGGGCACCGGCCACATGAGAAGAGATTCGAGAACATTGTCATCAGCGACCACCTCCTTCACACTGCTGCCAGTGCCATGCAGGAGTCGGGACAACTCCAGAGTCCAGACTGGAAATCCAGGCAATCCCTTTGAAAGATCCGTTTCTGGTTTGCAAATGTGGTTTACTTGCAAATCGATCCTCCCAAAAATGGGTGTCAAGGATATTCAAACTGGTAAGGATACAACCAGCGCATGACATCCAACACAAAAACAGGGCTCCGACCGGCTGGGTGATGATACAATAAACAGGACAGACCAAACCCAGCCGGCATATGCACGCCGCCCCGGCGCCCGCGGCCGTCAAGATTCAGGAGCTCATGGACAAATGCACATATGCAAGAATGAGGCTCAACTTCTCAAGCCCACATGGCACATAGGCTACGGGCCGAGTACGGTAGTACGGTACCAATCCTAGCCTCTAAGTACCGGTAGTACCTACTTGGGGTCTATAGAAACACACAGAGCGGGTGAACTTCTGGTCAATTCGCCGAGAACCGAAGGTGATGTTTCTTCCGATCTGACAGAGTCACAATCTTGTCCGACAAGCCCGGTCAAAGTCTCCTTCAAGCCCAACTCAATGCTCGGTTGCATGTGGCATTGTGTGAAGTCAACTGCATGCACCACTGCGTGGTTCAATATGCACAAACAAGCTTCATCTCAGCTTGCACAGGCAAAGAAGTATGGTTGCATTCCCGATCTCCGAACGGTGTGCCGGATCTTTCATTGTACCCAACAACTGCTCACAAAGTCTGCCAAAAAACGGACTGAAAGTCCTACCGACGATCTCTATCACGACCTCTTCCTCTATCATCACGATCCCTGCAACAATGAGCAGATTACCAGAATGAGGTAGACCGAGATGAACTCATAAAGGGACCAGTTCAGGATGGATGCTACGGTCACAACGATCTGAATTCAGAATAATGTGAAACGAACATGATGGCAACACGAGCTTGGAGCCACTTTTTGCAAAACCCGCTTGCACAATCTGCAGTAAGTTACTAAGGACGCTTGACAAATCGATGCTGATGTTCTGGGTAAAAACTGAAGGCGAGCGACTGGGCCATCACAAATGGTTTGTTAGAGAAAGTCAAAATAGACTTACCTGTACCTTTCATGGTCCCTGTCGCGGTCTCTCTCACGATGACTGTGTCGCTCGCGCTCCCGTACTGGGGATCTCGACCTGGAAATTTGGAGTGCGCATTCAAACACAACTAGAATTCCGGCCCAAGGGAAGAGACGCTGTTCCGGGCTAACATGAAAAGACGCTTTTCCAGGATAACATGAATGACATCTAAAGCCTAGATGCATGCTAGAATGTCCCAAAAGCTTGAGATTCTTTAGCCGAACCTTGGAAGAGGCTCGATTGACCATTTCAAGAGCCGCCCAGAAAATAAAACGTTAATTTGCAAACCTTTCAAATGCTGCTTGACCAGAGGAACAGATGTTCAGTCATAGGTTGTTACTTCAAAAAAAACAGAAAGCCGTTGATCTGGAGAGCTGCTTCGCTTCACTTACTGGCTTTCGATCTTTCCCTAGAGAGTCGGATCAGAGACTCTGTTTCGAATCACCTCTACAAAATGCCGGGCTACCCCGTTTCCTGATATGAATTTCAATGAAGCTTCTGTCAGGATGAGACACAACCTTTTCATCCGCATGCCAGCAGATTGCAATCGCGCTATGAATTGCATGCAAACCCCTTCCAACTGAGCACGCTGTCTAAGCTCTACAACTGGCGCTACAGTCATTCATAGGAGCAGGTCCGTGAAAAAAAAAGCCTCACCGTTCCCGCTTCCTTCTGTCCCGGTCTCTGTCGCGCTCCCTGTCCCGTTCCCTATCTCTGTCGCGGGGGCGCTCCGGGTCTCGCTCGCGCTCCTTCTCTCGAGGTGGGGGCGGCGGGGGAAGCTCATCTCTGCCCTTCAAGCGCTCGTCCTGCAAAAAGGCACACCGTCCATTTCTCTGCATTTACGGCTGCCAGTTTGCGCGGGTCGTGGAATCTGAAGAAAAGAGTTGCCCACAGGGAACCGGGTGAACGAAGACTGAGAAGAATGATGCCCTAACAAACAGGGCGACGAAACGTGCAGAGCGAGCGTTTTGTAACCGAAATTTCGAAGAGTCAGCCAGCCTGTCTTCAATCTCTGCTCCGCAACAGCCTTTACGACCACCTCAAAAGACGGGCAGTTATGTTGCCTGGACCTATAAACGCTGGAGAACAGAATCACGAGGATGTAGTGAACTATAGAGAAGACATACGCCTTCTCTTGCTTTACGAGGACGAACTTCGTGCAGAAAAGACGAGTGCAAAAAAGAACATGTTGTTCTCAATATCCCGCTTCCTGAAAAATAGCACGGTTCCAGAACAGTTGCATGGTTTATCGGTCAAATGAAACAAACCACCAGCATTCAACGCTGTAACGATTCCCCAACAAGTGCAGACCGGACGTCATCAAGCAAACAGCGTCAAAAGCTCGTGAGCGAGATCCGACGGGACCGTCCCATACTCTTTGCGCGTACCCTGATCGCGTGTAGCTTGTTGCGCACTTCCATGTAGCCCACGTGCAGCTTCCCCCCCAGGTGGTCCGTTAGCCCCGTGTTCGCATTCCTTTTCACAGGCAACACAGAAATAGGACAGGCTCAGACGGGGTGAGACGCGAGCAAGAAAAACGTGCACCCACCCTGAGTTTCAAGAGTCTTTCCCTTAGCTCCCAGTAACCGATGTGGAGCTTCCCCCCAAAGTGGTCAGCAAGGCGCTGGTGGCTGCAGCGACGGACAGGCGCCCTCATCAGAGGAGCTTTGCAGGGGGGGCAACTTTTGCTTGACTTTAGATAGTCAACTGGCGTGTCAGTTTTGGCTCCGACCCATCTGCCGGAAAATGCTGAGACACAGAGAAGTATGCCCCACAGCCGTGTTGCCTCGAACATAAGAAGCTTGCGGGGGAGATGCACTGTCACCATGCCATCGCTCCCGATCGATGAAACCGGGAGTAAGAAGAAAGCAGAGCCTACCAAGATCAAGTAAAACGCACACTCCAGAGGTCGTTGTGTGGCTAAGAACAACTCTCTCAAGAATCAACAAAGCCTGAACCGCAAATCACGTTCTGTGCATCGAAACGAGTTGATACTTCGTGCCCTCTGTGCGCAGCTGCTTGACTTAAACCTCGATGGTGTGTCCTTCACTGCTGTCAACTTCGGCAGGGTTTGTGAGCTCAATATGCAAATGCGACCGGAAGTGCGCAACTCGAATCTCGTAAGTAGTACTCTCGATGACATCAAGCAAGGGTGCCGGCTTACTTGTCGTAGATGCTGAGGAAGGCTCCGCAGATGTCACAGACACGCAGCTTTTGATCCGTCTGCAAGCACCAAGGTACGTCAGTGAACACCCAATCTGACGATTCTGCCAGAGCCTGGTAACTCAGAAGATAGAAAAAAGTTCGAAGCGACCTTGGATTGAAGCGCGAGCGTCCAATCAATCGAGGCATGCAAAACATCAATCTTGACGGATATTGGCCACAAGCAACAGCAAATAGCCTCGAGCGAAGCGAGGCAACGCAGGGTTGAAAACGAAGAGTGACGAAACTTACAATGCGGCTGTCCACTTGCTGCAGTACACGAGGAGGCTCGGGTACAACCACAGTCGTTGCTCTCTGCAAAAGCAGCACGGACAATTAGTAGGCGGGGAGAAACATGACACTTACTGCATTTCCAAAACCTATGCAAACCGAAAGCCTCGACTTGCAACCCTGCGCTTGCTTTCAGCATCTCTGGTTGTCCTGGCAGAGAAACTGGCATAACCAGTTGACAGAAAAGATCAACCGGAGCAGTCCCGAGCAGGAGCGCAACAATCACTGAGCACTAAACAGAGAGTGTTGCAGAATCAATGCACTCTGCGAACAATGCACATTTTCGGGCCCATGCCAGGGAATGATGTTTCTGCTTGTTCACTCTGGATTCGGAGCTGCTTACCTTTTTGAGGGCCTCTGCTTCGTCCATCAAGCGCTGCGCCTCATCCACCTGGCCAGACTCACCTGCAGCAACCACCCCCTTTTCAGATTCGAGACTTGTGTAGCCCACATTCACAATTCTTCAAAACTTCTCTCTGTGTCAAACCAGGAACGACTTCTCTCTGTGTCGGACCAGGAACGAGCAATGGATGCTTTCCCGGACTTTGTACGAGGTAGTCATTGATATCAACTTGCAAAGAGACATAGAATGAAACCATACCGGCTTGCTCTGCTTGCTTCAGTTTCTCGTCAATGTGCTGCTGGATCAAGGGGTCCACCGGGGGGGGCTTGACTGGGGTCAGGGGGAGGGGGGGAGGGCAGCGGGGGAGGGGGAGGGGGCGGGACAGGCACTCCCAGCTGCTTGTCTTTGTTGAAAGCTTCCAGGAGGGCGGCAGCCTGCAAAAACGAGAGTGGACCCTTACAAAAACCGGATTGAAGTAGATTTGGCCTGTTCACTGAAGCCCTCGTAAATACTGCGTGACCAGAACAGACAAACTGGAGCATGGAGTGCTGATGTACATTTTTCTTACGCAAAAAGCTACTGTGGCGGCTCTTGTTGAAAGTAGGGAGTGTAAGTACCTGGATCTCTGCCCTCTTTGCCTTCAGCGCCTCGATCACGTCCATCATTTTAAGCTTGTCATCAGACTTCCCCGCCAGTTCTGCAGACAATTGATGAGCGTCAGTATGTCAACACTCGTAGGAAGGCCATGTACACTTGTCAGCTGGTAATCCACAGACGCCAGAAGAAATCGTCCTTCTAAGCGTGGTATACAAGAATTGAAGCGCTGCTAAAAGAGGTCTGCAAAGTGGGTATTTACAAAAGAAATGAGCCAACGTACCACACTCTTCTGCCTCCTGCTGCTTTTTCCTGATCTCGTTGCTGATCTCCAGGGACTCGGGAGTCTGCGAAGAGAGAGCAAAACATTGATCATCAAAGAGATATATCGCATACGTTCTCCCATACCATACTCCCTGGGGGACAAGACGGGACTGGCAGATGGTGGAAAGCAAGAGTTGGCATCCGCAGAACATTGCACTGGTTTAGGGACTCGACAACCAACGATGTCTTAGCTCTTCTCTGAGCAGGAAATAGGTCGATAGAAGCCTGTTCTTCCCATTGACCAATCCGGCTCATAACCACCCTCAATCTCTTCTCTAGACTCCTTGGACAGCCGCATTCCAAAATGCGCTCCCGATGTGAAACTCTAGTACCTATCTCCTTTGCGCTCTCAGAGAGACAATCCGTGCTCTGTAGATCTCAAAAAGTGCACCAGTACGAGATGTCGTAAAATAATGTGCGTGTGCTGCACTTTGACTGACCTTAGTCGACCTGGATACCGGGACTGCCGTAGCCACACCCGTGTCCTCGTCCTGGAGTCTCTTGAGAGCTCGCTGAATTTTGCGGTCACATTCGTCGATGATCTTGAGCAGCGCATCCTCCAACTCCCGGTCGTAATTTTCCTTGCCTTTCTTCCGCGCCTCCTCGTAATCACGGCGCAGTTTCACGGAATGCGCCTTTGGGCATGGGCCCATGTCCATTTTCTGTACAAAGCCGGTACTCAATTTGAGGAAGCGTGCGGACACATGCCCCCTTCTTTACTTTCGAGGGTTTCTTCAGGTCCTTGCTTTTCAAGACCACAACCTCAGTGAAATGAAGGGACTTCTGGTATAGAAAAGAGCACCCTGATGTGAACAAATTTGCTAAGCAGACAGATATGCGCCGATCATAAAGAATTTACCATAAGGACAAGTTGAAGATGACAAGCGTGAATTTCCATGTAAGTCGCAGAGAACAACTTTGAATTGGTCATGAGCAAACCAACACGATGCAACATTAAGGTGGGCTGGATTACGCACTGCATGTAGAGTGTATCCAGTCAGCACAACCCACACTAGGCCACAGCTAGAATCGTTCCTCGTGCAACCCAATCAAAGCCCCACATTTTATTGACCTTTACCACAATTATTATTGAGAACAGAACATCATTCGTACAAGGAAGACCACTCCAATCAAACAGCTGCCCAGGAAAACCTTGACATTTGCGAATCACGTGTCCAGGCGCAGAAGTAAGGAGTTGACAACACATGAGGAGGCTGATGTTTACCGTGTTGACGAAGAGCTCATGGGGGCAGAGACCGCACAGGTACAATCTACACACAGCCCGGTCATAATACTTGTGGTCAACCTCCCGGCTATCTCCATTTCGATTCGCCCCCATCAAATCATCCAGCTGCTTCCTGAATGCATCCATGATTGCGGGCAACTGCAACAGTGTGCCAAATTCCTCAGCTTAGCTGCTTGCAGTCTGCGCACACTACTTTTGCGGCGTGCAGTTCCAAGGCTCAAGTCACAGCTACAGCAATCAATGCATTCTCAAGGAGACCGATGCGAGAGCTCCCCCAAAATGCCCAATCCAACCTGCTTCTGCACGGGCTTCAGCGCCCATGCCTGCCCCCGCGCCTTCCAACTTCTTCAGGTCCGAGTTCTGACTGCACAGACGAGGGAGTCGCAGTGCTCTCTCTCCAATACCTAGTTTATGCATGTCGTGCAGTTATAATCGGGCGCTCTGGCAGTATCTCAGTTTGTTCAATTCTGTCAATATACGTATGTAGAATGGTATTTCCCCAAGTAGATAGAGACAACAGACAAATTCTGTACCCAGTAGCGGATGAAGAGCTACATATTAGCACTACAGATAACTATAATCTAATATTCACCGGTCAGATACGCGGTCGCGGTCACGGAAAATAAACGGTATGACAAGTGTTGTGAACTGTGACACCTGCTGTGCTGTTCCAGCTTCAGAGGGAAGAGAAATGCAGAACTTCTCAGCAAGGAGGCCCGTATGATCAAGGTCGGCACTCTCGTCACAAGAGCCTGGTAGGACTGGTACGAGCTGCACGCATTTAAAGAAGGGAATACCCATTTGATGCAGGCATAAATACGGGAGGAGGGTTTTAGGATCAAGGCGGGGTCAGGGTGGTAGATTACTGTGGTAGGTACAGGGGTTTGCTGACGGAAAAACGCGGTGGGGGAACTTTTCAAGCAACTTGGTCGACCGCCTAACAATCAGGCACAATGTTTTGCTCAAGTGAGTCCTCGCATATGTTTGTGATTCTGATGAATCTGGAGGAATTGGGCCATGTTTTTCCTGATCCCTTATATGCTGAACAAAGTCAAGAGAGCAGAGACGAGAGCCATGGGTCGTTCGGCATATTTTGAAGCAATGCGGGTGAACAATTCAGATGAACAGGCTCACTCAAATCGCTCCTGGCGGTAATGGAATGTATCAGGCACATCCCCCTGGTGTGTGAAGAGGGAGTGTTGTCCAGTGGTTCATGTCGGGTGATCTTGTGTTTCATCTTCTGGTCAGATTGCTTCACTGGTTGGGGTTCAATCGATGAAGCTTCCTTCTTGCTCGGAGTTTTGTTTGCTACAATGTGTTTACCTACAGCTACTTTAGCTCCAATGGTTGCAACAGATGCTTCCATGTGCAAAGCCGGCGCAACCTGGTAATGATCGCATGTTGTTTGCTGTCTGTCGGCCCTCCGTTCGCAGGAATTTTAGAGCCCATCGTGTGCACATTTGTTCTGCTTTAAGGAATAGAATAGGTTGTTTTTGGCTATTCAGTTCAACGGCCTTGCTTTGATTCTGCATGCTCGCTTATGATGCCCGTACTTGCTTACACTGCTTTGGCGGATCAGGGGCCTTATTTGCTTCTCTTGGTCTGTAAACGATGGCTGGCGTAATTCAGGCAGAGGATGCTAGTTCATTTAGCCACGCCGCTGCAAGCCAGGGTACACAGCACGGCCACTTCAAGGAAAAGTTGCAGATGCCAAGCAAAAGCGCTCATTTTTGTCTGAGCAACCTTGTCTTCCATGGATGTTGCCAAGCATCCGAGAAGCAGTCTTTCAGTCTGTAGGCAACTTGGTCTTGCGATGTTTGTGTAGTATCCGGGGTGACTCCTCAAGAGCCGGTGGTCTCAACAAAGTCGGGGGCGCTGTTTGAGAAGCGATTGATACTCAAGCACATCAAGGTGAGGGCAGCTCCGGTACTTGACATGTGTGAGTTGTTGGGGCGATGCATCTAGAAAGCTGAGTGCGGTGGTGTGAGGCTTGGTCCGTGCAAAAGTGCTGAGGTTGTTTGAGGAATTGGTGTGCGATCTGTATTTGTCTGCTTCAGCGCCCAAGTGCATCGACAGACTCCAGACTTGTGCTCAAACTGACGGCAGAAAATGACATGGCACCCTGGATTGTACCAGTGCCCAACTTCCAGGTGGCCTCACTCCTTGGGTCGGCAACCAGACGTTTTCTTGCTCGACAGATGTGTAGCAAGTATTGACGCCCACTGAGTGCCCTTGTTCTCGCTCAGCGTAGGCGCGGAACTCTAGACGGATTCTAACCATACGCCTTTCCTATGCAGGATATCGGCGTGGATCCGGTTAGTCAAGACCCCCTTACGGAAGATGACCTTCTCGAGATCAAGAGTAACAAGGTAAGGCGCTGGAGCAGGCGCGACATCTCGTGGGTTGAAGTTGCAGTGCAGTGCATCAGGGGCCTGATCCTACCTACAAGCAGAACTAGCTCAGGTCCTCCCTCTTGTACGCTGAGGTGATGCTCAAGGAGAGCTGTATATGAGATGCATGCTAGGCGCTGGGAAGAACTTGCAAGGTGCAGGGAATGTTTCATGACTTAGTGGTGCATGTGTCTCAAGTGCAAGTGCATACGCCCTTGGATGTGCAGTGATGCTGTGCACCATCCTTAGATGGTGGTAGTTGTTACTGGACAGCTCGCTTGACCAAAAAGCAAAGTACTGGGGCGCACAAAACTTCGTAGCTTTCAGGGTGAGCTGCTTTGGAATCCATGTCGTCAAAGAGTCAACGACCAAGGCTGCGCCTGACCGTGTGCTCCATGCTCCCTGCAGGCCGTCAAGCCGCGGCTTGCGTCGGGTGCCAGCATTCCGGGCATGCTGGCCACTTTTCAGAACGTGAGTTCTCACTGTTGCTGCTGGACTGAGTTACTTTGCATGAAACGATTTGCACATGAGGACTACTTGATTGTGCCCCGTTGGGATTCACACACAAATGAGCATTCGATGCTGATACTTGATCATGCTCCAATCTGGTCTGAAGGTTGAGTGCATGGATCGTCTCAAAGCTTTCTTTGTGTTCCTCGAACTTGCAGCATAGATTCGGGCCCTGTGAGTTGCAAAGGCATGTTCCTTTTGCTGAAGAGGACCTGCATGTGTCAATCAACAATTGCCCCTGTGTTTGCAGGAATGGGATGCGTTTGTGCTGAGCACCTACTCTCTCGAGCAACAGCTGCACACGGCGCGACAAGAGCTGAGCTATTCCTTGTACCAGGTACCATGTCCTACGTTTTGCCTCGTTCTTTATCCAGGGGCCCACAATCACCAGCTCTGCATGGTCTAAAATTCAAACGCTCCTCGTTTCAATGTCTCTTGCATTGCACTTATTTGCAGCCCTAGCCAGGTTTGCTGGCCAGATTGCTCCGAACACTGTCATCCTGATCGAGAAGCTTGCGCAGCTGCTAAATAGCGGTTCTGCCTCCTAAATATGAAGTTTCAAAGCTTCCATTCACTTCAATAAGAATCATTTGCTGGTTGCTGAGAGCTCTTTTTGCATGGCCACACAGCACGACGCCGCAACCCGTGTCATTGCCCGCTTGAAAAAAGAGCGCGACGAGGCGCGTGCTCTCTTGGCGGAGACGGAGGCCAGGGCCGCTGCAGCTCCGGCTGAGGTGGCGCCACATCGGCCAGACGTGGCCAACGGTAAAAGGGGTGAGGCAGCGTGCAGACCTTTCTCAGGGGGAGAGTTATCCCTCGCAAACTTATAACGAATCGAAGCAAGTAAAGCAACCACGAGGGAGAACTGTTACGGGCCGAGGTTGTTCGAATATGAAACTAACATTTGTTGGATTGGAAGCCGATAGGACCTAAGGCGTTCTGATGGTCGAGGGGCGTCTCTCTGACCCCTTTTCGTCGTTTCACAACCGGCTTGAAGGTTGAGGCGGGCCTTCTTCAGGTTTCTGGGCCGGGCTGCTGCAGGCCATCACGCGTTGGCAGCAAAGTCGAACAAACACGCTGCTTCTTACTTTGTATCCGTGACCAGGTCGAACACATTGACCACTGACAAGTCTCTGAGTTTCTTGCAAGTGTACTAATCAAACCTGGATATGCTTTGCTCGAGAGTGGTCCTGTCCGGAATGCCGTGCGCGCGTTCTAACCGCAGTCTGTCCCGTTTTCGCGCAGCTCCTGAGGAGCATGCGGAGGCGGCGCCCACGAAAAAGGCGAAGGCCGGCATTACGCAGGAGATTGTTGCCGAGATGACTGCGTGCAACGTGGAGCTCTCGCAGAGCAGGAAGAAGCGACAAGTGAGGCCCTGCCTGCCTGAATTTTATGCTGAATGTTTGCTATTGCGCATGTAAGTCAAGTTTTGGAACTTGTTGCGAGCTTTGGAGATTCGGGAGTCTCTGTCTCTCCATCCTTTCCGCTAACCGGCGAACCAATCAACACTTTCGCGAGGCCTCGTATCGTTCTTTTCTCGCTCTTGGATTGCTTGCACGGTCTGTTTGTACAGGATGAGTACCCTGCGCCCTTGCGGGCGTGCCGCGAAGCTGATAGCAACTTGAAGGACGCAAAGCAGACGCTGGCATGTTACGAAGTCCTGCAACCGTTTTGCGGGGGTGCCCAGGTTATGGCACCCGCCAAACACCCGAGTTCACCCGGTTTGACGGAAAATGTGTTTTGGTCTGCAGATTCCGGCCACTCTTGCGAGCGCAGACGCGCTCGAGCGATACACCCAGCTGTCAAGCCACCCCCTTCATAAAACCGCGAAGCCAGGCATCATTGCGTGCGACATCAATTCTGACAAGGTGGGGTTGAAATCAGGGACGGTCGCATCACGAGAAACCCTGGCGTAATCTGCGTTCGTTCGCGAGGTGGAAAACGTGGACTTTAGAGGTGTTCAGGAAGATATTCTCGTAGTTTCGTAGCCGCTTCGCTTCCTCGAGCGGACCTTCTGCCTCTTCTTTTCGACCACAAGGTTATGTTTTCTCTTGCTTGGGAAGAAGGACGGAATATTTGCCGCTAAAAATGTTGATGGCCTGTTTCGATGCAGGATTGGATTTTGACGGGCGGTGTTGACGCCCAAGTGGTGGTGTTCGACCGGCCGGCGGGGCAGATCAAAGCCACGCTGGCGGGCCACACCAAGAAGGTGAGCGCAGAGTTTGAACAGGGCTTAACAAGTTGCTTCGCAGATTTGCTTCGAAAATTTTGTCAGGAAGAAGGAAAGTGCCTCCGTGCTTCGTTCGAATAGCATTCATCTCTCCTTCCCGTCCGTTTCACTTCGACCCAAGAAGTGCGCCCTTTGGTTTTCAAACCTGCCAGGACCAATCAATAGGAAAGGGATTTTTTCAAACGGAGTGTCAGATGCACTCCAGGAGCGTCGTTGTATGCGAGCTTGGAGCACTTCTCAGATCAATGCTCCGAAGAAAAATGATCAATTGGGTTTAGACTTACTCCCTCGTTGTCTTCTACATCTGTTATTCCTTTGCAAGATTCTGCTCTTATTGCAAGTTCTGGTGCACGACCATGCAAAGGCTGCGACTCACAGCTGAGACGTGCGGTTTTCCCTCTCACTGTCCGTCGGAGTTTTCATCCCCCAAGTCATTCCTGCACTTCTTAGTCTAGCTCACCCACTGACTTCCTCGTCGCCTACACAAATCTCCCGTCGCAGTTTCCAGTCCTCTCCTTCTTCGCAGGTGAATGCCGTCAAGTCCATGCCCCAGACGGACGTGTTCTAAGAAGGCGCCCCACAACTAGTCGAGACCAACTTCCGACTGTCTTGCCTCTGATATAAATTTTCGTATGATTCTCAAACTTTCCTCCTTTTTAGGTGAACGCCGTCAAGTTCGTGCCCCAGACGGACCTTCTCCTGTCCGCATCCTCAGACAAGACGGTGCGCGTGTGGAAGGGTTCGGACGAGGGAAAGTACCAATGCGTCCACGTGCTGACCGATCACGCGTCAGACGTCCGAGCCCTCACTCTGCACGCGACCAACCATTACTTCGTCACCGCCTCCTCCGACAAGACCTGGGGCTTCTACGATCTCGCCTCGGGGCTGTGCCTCACTCAGGTGCGAAACGGTGGCACGCTCTGGTTTTCGATGATTATTCAGTGTTGGAATGCTCCAGGTTGAGACGAGAAAGAAAGTCGAAGGTGGCTTGCTGCTTGCCATCTGAGTCTATCACGTCGTTGAGGTTACCTTTGAATCTGCACATTCTGGCAGGGGTAAGAAAACTGCAGACTCCTTTTGAAGCTGCAGAGAAACAAACTCAAAAGTGGGCACAACAGGCGCTGAGTGTCTGGAAAACAATCAGATCGGAGCTGGCTTCAACGCTTTTAGAGAAAGGAATCCCCCTCCTTTGTCACTCTTCGGAGTACAGAAAGTTTTAGGTCAAAGGGTGAAAGTTTTAGGTCAAAGGGTTCTCACGTTCGTTGGGACCATGATCAGCGTCTGCTTTCGATAAGTACGTGCCTAGGCCCCCTCAGCGGCTCAGCCGTTAACACGAGGTCCCAGTATACGGCCTCACATGACTCCTGTGTGCGCAGGTCGCTGACCCGTCAGTGACCGACGGATACACGTGCGCCTCCTTCCACCCCGACGGCCTCATCCTCGGCACGGGGACCGCCGAGTCTCTGGTCAGGATCTGGGACGTCAAATCGCAGGTGAGCCGAGCGTATGTGGCCCTAGGTTGGGGGCTTAACTGGAGCAGCGGGGTCGGTCATCTATCATGTGCTGGACCTTTAGCCTGAATTTCTTTGGCATTGGACAATGAAGCCTCAGAAGAAGGGCCGACTGATTCACTTCGTGTTTGACTTCTAAATCACCGATTGTAATGGGATTATAATTATACCGAATCATCATCCTGCTCATTGACTGGGATGACCTAGCAGTCAGCGCATGTCCCTCCCTCAACCTAGTCTTTGCAAATTGCTTGACTATGTTACCAGACCACGACTTAGTATGGTCGATGCTCTCCCCGCAGGCGAACGTGGCCAAGTTCGAGGGCCACTCGGGCCCCGTGAACGCGATCTCGTTCAGCGAGAACGGTTACTTCTTGGCGACCGCCGCGCGGGACGGCGTCAAGCTTTGGGATCTGCGCAAGCTCAAGAACTTCCGCACGTTCGCGCCCTGGGACGCGGACACAGACTGCAACACGGTCGAGTTCGACCACAGCGGGAGCTACCTGGCCGCCGGCGGAGCGGACGTCAGGTCAGCGAGCTGGCGTGAACTTCTGAGTCACATTTTCGGCGACTTGTCTGCTGGATTGCTTCGTCGCCACCATAAGTTGACTCGTGCCGATCCGGCACGGGAAGGGCTGGCAACGTCCTCGTGTTTGCCCTGGTGCAGAGCAGAGGGCTATACTTGAGCAGACTTTCCAAGCAGGTCTTGAACTTCTGCCAGGTGTTTCAAATCCGATTCTGAGCCAAAAAGCTAACTCGTGCAAGCGTAATAAGCCTTTATTTGGCCGCTAGGATTATCCCTCCCGCCAAAGTGCCTTAAGGATTCACGAAGACACAAATCCGGGGCTTGGTGGTGGCTTTAGTTCGTTTGACTTGCTGAGCTTGCTAATCTTGTTTGCAGGATCTACGCTGTTGGGACGGTGAAGCAGGAGTGGAACACCGTCAAAACCTTCCCGGATTTATCAGGAACAAGCAAGATCCTGAACGCCAAGTTTGGAAAGGATGCCAGCTATTTAGCCGTCACGTCCATGGATCGTAACCTGAGGGTCTTTGGCTTGGCGCCCGAGCTCGCGACTGTTGGGGAATAAGCAGGGTAATTGTAGCTAGAACAGGAGCAAACATTCGACGTTGATGCGTTCAGTTGTCTTCTACCCTATTTGGTACCGGTCAGTTCTGGAGAGGGGCTTGTGGGGAAGCATTTTTCGTGATTTTGACACGAAGGTAAAGCCGACATGGCAGCGACCATTCTATGGGCGCATGGCTGGAGTGAGTGAGGTTAGAGAAGGACTTCCTTCAGAAACGGAGCCCATGTGCTTGACTTTTCGCACGCGTTGGTTGTCATATGGCGATTGCTGTTCTGCATTTGCCACTATGGTAGCTAGGTCGTAACAACTGGTTTTTGAGATGTCGACTGAGCGCGGTGCGCGTGGAGCAGCTGTTACATGCCAGAACCGCAAGTATTGAACATGACATGCATGCATGATATGCTCAGTGCAGATGCATGCCTTTCATCTTGATGCACTGGTGGCGACTCTGCAATGATTCACCATGCAAAAGCATCAAAATTGTGTACACGATCTTATTGCAGGGGAACCGTCTGTGAACATGCAATTTGAACTTCCACATGTGCTAGCAGAGCATGCAATCAGAACTTTGATTCCCATGTATGCCATGGAAGCCTATGGCCCGTGTGGCTACGGCGTCTGAAAAGAGAACATCAGAGATGGGAAGCTTGGGGTAAGCATTGAGTGGCATGCCCAGTGGGATTGTCTTTTGTAATCATGTATACGGTAGGGACATGTGAGCAGCTGCCGGTTAATCATCATGTGGACCCAACGTTGGCTGCGGCATGTAAAGGAAAACATTCTTTGCGCATGAAGCGGTTGACTGGCCAACCGCAGCCTGTCATAGCCTCAAGCCACAGACAAATCACTGTGTACAGATGCTTGCAAGGTTACCTTCTGAGGTCGATGCTGCCAAGTCGTCCTTGTTCACTGTTCTTTTCCAGGACAGTTTTCCGCTGGAATGCTTCCTACGTTCACTGCCCTTGCTTTCATGGGATGCCCCCAATAAAAGCGATCAGTCACTTCAAAGAAGGACTGAGAACCACCAAAGTTTCAATATCTCAAGCGGATCTCTGATCTCGACAAGCTTCAGTGTATTAGCAAAGCACTCTGCCCTACATGATGGACGTGACACCCATCAACTCAGCCAAAGAGTCCTTGAACGTTCCCCCAAATAGGCAGTTATATAACAATTGCGTAAACTAAAAGAGGCTAGTCTTCTTCATGATTCTGTAGAACTCCTCTTCATTAACCTCACCATCACCTGCACAATAACACGCATGTTCAGCTGCCTCACGAGATCCAAGCAAACCAATTCATAGAGGACAGCTCACAGCTCTCATGCATATTAGAAGAAGGTCCTGCACAAGCTTGCTTTCAGAACGGCAGCAGCTGGAAGCTCACCATCTCTATCTGCCTCCTCAATCATCTCTTGTAGCTCTTCGTCAGTCATATTCTCGCCCAGCTCCTTGGCCACCCGTTTCAAGTTCTTGAAAGAAATCTTGCCCTGCAGAAGGAGAAGTACGTCAAGCAAGCCGTCCAAAGTGCTCTTCAGCAGGTAGCCAGAAACTTGGCCTTAGAGCTGCCACCCTGCTCTTGCTGACCTGCTGCATAACAGAGCTCTCAAGCTGCATGTGCCGCTATCGAGCTGCCAGCTCACCAGCTTGCAACCCAGCTCATTTTGCTCTGCTTTCCTATTCTTCCACTTTCACCAAGTCATGAGCACAGGCAGCTGCTTTGAAGTGAGAGCGAAGTAAAGGCTGGTCCTCACTGTCTCGTCATCATCAAAAAGCCTGAAAGCCTTCATGATTTCCTCCTTAGAATCCCTCTCCCCCATCTTGGCCGTCATCATAGTCAGGAACTCCTCGAAATCGATTGTGCCGCTGCCATCTTTGTCGATATCAGCAATCATCTTCTTGATCTCCTCCTTCTTGGGTTCAAATCCAAGTGCCCTGCATCCATAGATAACCATTTAAGCAACCAAATAACCCAAGTTGTCTTGAAAGCAAGCGAGGACTATGCATATGCAAGATATGTACGGTGTCTCTATGCAGCTTAAACTACTTGATGCTATTCATCAAACACCACCTGAAAAAAGCTTGCAGCAGGTAATTCTACCAGCAAGGTGGCACCTTTGATTGTTTCAAAAGCAGCACTGGTGGAAGTCTGTGTTATCCGAGCAGCGCTTACCGCATAGCAACCTTCAGCTCCTTTGCATCAATTGTCCCTGGATCAAAAAGTTATGGAGTTTTAGGCATTGCTTTCAAAGAGAATATTCAGGCACAATCATGCAAGTCAAACATGTCGGAAATTGAGCAAGCTAGCCAGATTGACATACGCACAAAGGATGCAAGAAGAATAGTAAAATGCATCTTACCTGAGCCATCAGTGTCAAAGAGATCGAATGCCTCCCTGATCTCCTGCTTCTGCTCTTCTGTTAGGCCCTGTGTCCTGCCCTTTGCCTTGTCCCTTCTGGCAGAACCGACTCCCTTGCGGAAACTCTGCAGACCAGAAGAAAGACTTGTTAATGTGCATTTAAAAGATGCCTAGAACACAGCCTAAAATCTTGCTGACTGTCAGCTTGCCAACCGAATCTGCATCAATTGTCACTCGTCCTGGCACACTCTGCTTCATCAGTTGCCAAACGTGCTCACCATGTTGGCGGTGGCGGACTGTAGAGAAAGCGTAGGCGTTGTTGGTAGGTGCAGGTGGCAAAAGCACGAACTCCTCTTGCCAGCTGACTACGACTTGCTATGACAATGTAGGCAACGCTTCAGCTGAGTTTCTGCAATCAAAGTTGCTTCAACTGCTCCCACAAATCAACAGCGTGTGAGCCGCTTCCACCAACAAATTGCGGCTCTTTGTCTACCTGTAGGACTAGGACTAGGACTACCTACGGTTCTCCAGACTCTCTTGAGGATGAGAAAAACTCAAACCTTGCAACACCAGTCCCGAGCTGATGCCGCCAGCAATTTCAATGAGCCAAGTAATAGAGAGGAGTGTTCAGCTGGTGGCAACCGCTTTTGCGCCATTGCAACATCAACCATATTCCTCTGCCTGTCAACGGCCCAAGAGGCCGATTCAGACCACAGGTTGCAGCACACAGCGTTCTCACTTTGCAGAGGAGGTAAAAGGAGGTTCGCGCGCGTTTTGGTCTTCACGACCGTCAACGCAGGCTTATGGCTGAGCATGCTGCGCGGCCGCCGCACGGCTTGGGCCAGCCCAGCGCAGCTAGTAAGTTGCGAGGTTCTTGAAGTACAATGGTACAAAGCAGGCTAGAGATTAGTAGAGAATCACCTATCTAGGTCCTCGAGATTAGCTGCCAGCAAGCGCAGGTTCAATTTGTGTTTGAAGACCCCCGCGACGCCGCCCGGCGCCTACTATCTAGATAGCAGGTAATGCATAGACGGGTAAGCTTCTGTAAGATCGACTGCTCGTACATGACGAATACCTTCGTTTTTACACTCGCATGCGCACCGTCAGAATCTTAGTTGAAGCACAATGAAAGATCACGTGCAGCATAAGCACTCATGTAACAAATCCCGGCAATTTTTTCAGGCTCTGGCTGCTGGTTAAATGAAGTCAAACGACCGGCCCAGCAGATTGATTATCATTGATGATGGTCACAAAAAGTCACGATGATGATTATGCTTTTGTATGATGTGTTTCTTGTGTACACCAATTTGCGGAAGTTCAGATAGCTCCATGCGCATCTCCGCGCCATCAACCGCTCATGTTTCGAACACAAACGGGTCAACGCCGCATCATGATGGAAACATTTAGCGCTGACAATCGAAAGCCGAAAGTGACTTCCCCAATCTTGTGAAGCGGCATTGAGAAGAAGCATCAATCAGCGCATGTCCAACCTTCCGGAAAGAATCTGCCTTGATCCATCGCTAATCTAAGCTGAGGGCACTCGGGCTTTATAGAGGCAAATATAAGCCATGTGCCAGTCACCTGCATGATAAAGCAGGACCGAGTCAAGCTTTTCTGGGTATAGATTGGGAGGATGATCAGTCAATTCAGCAAGGCTGCAGCACTCCCTATCTAGCAGCGTGCCAAATTTTCCAATGAATCGGAACGTGCTCAGCAACCTTCCTTCAGGCAAGATTTGAAACACAGAACTGACGATTGGAACAGACTTCAAAGGCTGAACGAAAGGCAGTCTCACCTCCTCCAGCAAGCTTCAGGATGTCGTCCTCCCTTTGCGGTATGGGCTTGTCGTCATCAAACAACGTCCACCCTCCTGAATGATTTCCATGTAAATGGATATCAACAAGCAGCGAACTCTCCTAGGCTGCTATCGGCAAAACCTGCCGGCCTTACCTACTGCTCTGCCGACTGCTTCCAAAACCTTGAAATCTCCTGAAGCCAACCAAGTTTGGTAGCTACTGGATTGAAGAAGGGTGAGACACACACAGTATGTGAAAGCAATGCTCCAAAACAAAAACGCAACAGGAACCGCCTCTGACAACTTCTGTATCTGTATCCGGAACAAATGACTCAAGCACCTTAACGTTGGCAGAGAGACGGATGCAGATGGTGCAAAGAGGGCTGCACGCACAGCTGGAATGGTTCGTATCCTCGTTCCAGATGCTGCAATTAGAACCGAGACCCTTGTCCAAGCTCCGCTGTACAGTAAACAGCTAAATACGCTGCCACGTCTACCAGCTGTCGTCAAAAGCAACAACTGGAAACAACGATGACAGCGCGCGACTAAACAACTTACCCTTGTCTTGCTTTACCCACGCAGTATAGTGTCCCGAATCAGCGCTCCGCCCCTTGTGCGTGAGAACCGCCCACAAGTCGTAGATGCCTGTCAGTTCTTTGCTGCTCCCCGCTGCTTCCGATGACGACGAAGAAGGCCCCGCGCCTGCGACAAGGTCTCGAGTACGTCAACATAGGACCAAGGCGTTGGTGGACGTGCCAGCGAAGTTGCTCGCAAATGTGCTTCACGAAGTACGATGTCGCGAAGTCGGAGCTTCACCACAGCGAAACATCATGCAGTTCGAGAACACGGCACGAAGAACGTGATGCCAGACAACACAGAAGAAGATATAAGCTTCATATGAAACAGCGGGGTGAACTTGCAATGCTTTTCAGTCCGATACAGGCACTTGAACGCTTCAAGACATTCACGTACCTTTGCTGTCTGCTGTAGACGTCTCTTTCGGGGCATCCGCAGTCGCAACCTCCTGGAAAAACCAATACGAAGTTTTAATGCACAGAGTTCCGTGAAGGCTTGCAACCACGATGTTCAATCAACGCAACTTTATGACCTGATATTGCACAAGCCAACAGACCAACCACTTGAGAACAGAGAGTTGCACCTTCCTGGCCCTGAGGAAATGAGCAGAGCAAATTCGAAGAATGCGGGAACAGCACAAATCGTGCAAATTTGCAAAACGAACTGCACGAGCAACTCTAAGTATACGAAGTAATATTCTACGCGGCGCAATGTTTCCCCGCAAGATTTGTCGGGAAGTACTTGCACAGGCGCTGAAAAGTAGGAAAGAGGGCAGATGATCGCGCTTGAAACCTTCTACAACGTCCCCAACTACCTTTTCCTACTTGCTCATACATCAGGACTAGAGGCAAACACGTTTCGACGACCGGGATGCACGCCCAACGTGGAAAACATGCAATCTTCACGCTTACATGCGCCTCGCTCATCTCCGTGTCTCCGGCCACCTTCTCCTCCTTCGCATCCGTTGCTGAGGTTGCCCCTTCGATCCCCTTTCCTTTGTTCTTCTTCTCGAGGCCCGCTTTCAAGTCCTCTTGTTCGCGTAGCTTCTGCAGAACAGTGATGGCGTTCTCAACCTACGAAACGCCTGTGCAGACAGCCCCAGCTCAAACTTCCTGTGGCGCTCTCAGATTGCGTGACAACTGTGACATCGCACTGACGGACTGTTGAAAGTCTCCCGGCACTCTGGCAACCTGCCAATTCTCAGGCATCTACCACTTTTCAGTGGAAAGATCTGAGGATCGGGCACTAGCGTCTTTGAAGCGCTTGCTCGAGATGCCCGCATCGGACGACGACTCACCTTTCTAGCGGGCTTCAACTTTTCTTGCAGCTCTTCCGTACAGAAGTCGAACACGTCCAGGTTCATCGGATAATGAACGGGCTGCATACGGTTAAGGAAGACAAAGGGTGACGCCGAGCCTTAGGCCTTGAGCCCATGAATACATAAAAGCAGTCAACGCAACAAGCATCTCATCGTCATATGTCTCCGGCCGGCTTTCGGATCCTCTGTGACTCCCAGAGACTTTGCAGACCATCTCGCGATCAACAGCGACACAATTCAAGCGCACACAAATAGAAGCGGACTGCTAAAAGGTGCCCCCCTCTCCTCTTGGTCGATGACTCAATCCCCAGCACGGAAGACAATGACGTTGACAACAAGAGACCACGACTGTTGTACTGACATGCGCTTCTCAAAAGCTTCTCAAACGAACTGAGTGAACGCGTCCTGAGTCTGAGCTGCGAGCTCAATCATTGAAGTCCTTTGCCACGAGAGGATTGCACCAATTCCCAACCAGAGCCTCGCCAATGTAGCTCACCCTGAGAATCTTGGCCTTCTTCTGCGTGTCCTTCTTCCAGAAGAAGCGCACAAACTGCACCGTCAGGTACTGCGGCAGCTTGCTGATCCGGGACGTCTTCTGGAATACTGCGCTGCGCCCGAGTACCGACGAGTTCTTCTCGAGCTCACCCTTCAAGCCCTGTAGAAGCAGTGATAAGGTGAATATTAGTGATTCTGGAACGTCAAGAGGTCAAGACCTTATATATGAGAGACCTTTCTTCCCGCAAGGCTACCCAAGTAACAGGACTCTTCTCGAAGTTCTTAAATTCTACGTATACTCAAATCGACACCAACACCTGATACCAGTTTTCAACAATGTTGCGACGCAAGTCGCTGGCGAAGGGATGCCGACTATCTTCAGCAGGCAGCTCCCTTTTTATCAGCCTGCCGAGCTTCGGAAGGATAATGAGCAATTTGGCAACGGGACGAAGCTGCTTCGTCTTCAAAGTCGCCAACCGCTTGTAGCTCGAAGTGTCGAGGGGACCCACGACGAAAGGACACATCGGGGCAGACTACCAATCAAAGCAAATCTGAATGTTGTAGCGCACAAGAAACATGGACACAACTGGAATCCTGACTCTAGTCGAGGAACTGCCTTAAAAGGGGAAGGACTTTCGATGCTTCAGGACACCGGGATGCCAGCGGTCGGATACAAACTTCCCATGTCCTACCCGAAGTAACCAACCAACTCTGTGTGGAGGAGCGAAGACGAACAGTGTTACGATTAACTTTTACGAACAGTGTGACGAACACTGTGACCTACATGCTTGATGCCTTCATGGACGTAGTTGACCTCCGATGAGATGTGCACTCCCAGCTTGTAGACCGTCTCCGCCTCTGTGCTCTCCTCCCCGCTCTCCTCCGACCTCAAAGTGCTCGTCATGTCGATACCAAACAGGTCGTTCACTACGGCACTTGACCTGCGCCGGAAGGAAGAACACAAAGCCTCTTCAACCAACCATCTGACCCGCTAAAAAGACAAGTGCACTCATGAACATGAAAATAATTCAAGCCGGGCTTTGCAAAAAGAAAGCATATGAGCCTCCTTGCTTCGAGAAGTGCATAACCGCAGGAAGAGCAATTCCAGGCAGCCCAAAAGACTGTGAGCGAGGGACAAGTTTTGACTAACCCGCCACCCTGAGTGTCTCGGAGCCGAGTAGACAGCGCATAGATGAACTGCGACCAGCATTCTTCGGCGTCCTGCAACAAGTAGACCGACGACTGAGAAAACCGCACGAACTGACGAGGCAACACCCGCGAACAAGGTTTGGGCACTGCATCGTTCCTACCTAGGAAGAAATCACTCCCGCACTCGTTGCTGAAACTTGGCTCGGTCGAGGCACAGCCACAGACTGAGCTGAATCCTTGGAGTGCAATCTGGCGCCTTTGAAATGGTCTGGAAAGGTCAAGCGACATATCAATCTGACAAAGAAAAGCACGCAACATGACGCCCCAGCTATACTCTCAAAGTTCAAGCTAGCAACATACCTGCTGCATGTACGCGCCACCTTCGCCCGTCTGTGCAAACTGAGGGTACAACTGGCGGAACAGCTGCGGAGACAGGAGCACCAATTAGATAGATCTCGTACAGCTTCCTGGCAGCACAGACTTTCATCCACCAGGTGCACCTTAAAACAAATGAACATACAGCGTATATGTCTACGTAAGTCCCAAGTTTGCGAACCCTTCGCTCAAAGGGTTGAATGCTGTTAAGAGATTGTCTATCTTGCTTCATGTAGCAATGAAGCGAGATAGCGACGTCCAACGTCATTCTCCTACTGTAATACTCACCATCAGAAAGTTGAACGGCATCACTGGCTTGTAGCTAGTGTCAAGCTCCTTGAAGAGGGCCTTGGCTGCGAGAGTCAGCTTGTGGTTGTTGTCTGCGCCGATGCCATCCTGTGGCTTGTAGAGGGACAACGCATCCTTGAGCTCCGGCACAGAGTGCAGGCACTGGATGGTGGAGTTCATGTAGCACGTGTTGCCCAGGTTGATGAGCCCGACGGATGCATCTTTCTGCGACAGCGTATGACGGCAAGACAAATCAGTAAACACGCAATTCTGCGTATCCAAGAACAACATGCGAAACAGGACTTTGCTACAACGTTAAATCCGAGCACTTTGAGATCCTCATGGCCACCAAGAAGTATATTCCGGGTTAATTCTAAGCTGGTCGAACACAGTCACTAAGGTGCAAAAGCAAGGAATGCAGAGTTGCTGAAAGATGAAACCTTTCGGGAAGCTTGAAGGGCTGCAATACGCCTTTTCCATGAGTCGGCCATCTTTGCTTCGATTGATTTTTACCATGACATGAAAGACTGGTTCCCAAAAGGATTGCCATAACGACCAGATCGGCTTGCACTCAAATCCCTCTATTGCTCACCGTAAGCGCGGCTTCTTGTTGATCCTCCGGCAGATCCTCAACAAAGACAGGTGCATCCTTCGGCGCCTCTGGTAGCTTGTCGGCAGTCCCCATCATCATCAACTTCTGCCCAGCCTTTAGCCCCACCTTGTTCCAGTCTCCATCATCCTGGAACAAAGGACGCCCACACGACATCAGAAACATTGCCAATCTGTCCTCCGCCAACAAACCTTCACCCAACTCTCCCTTCATCCAGGAGATTGTAAGCAGGGAGCGATAAGAAACCCTAGACTTTGAGCAGCTCGTCTACACCTACAAGAGAGCATGAAAAGCCACAAGGAACCCTGCCCAGGAAGCTGCTAATTGCTGACCTTAAGCAATCCTCCTTTCACCATAATCTTTTGGCGCTCCGGTGGTACTCCTGTCAAGCTGAACAACTGTGTCTTGAAGACCACCGGTGGCTGCGTCTCGTCCACCTCCAGCGCAAACTCCTCCTTCTGCCATTTGACGGACACTGCAATCCAACAGAAAAGGAGTGGACCAACACTCAGAAGGTACGTCACGCTAATTTGAAATGCTCAATAATACCTCATCAACGGTCAGGTCCTTGTTGCCAACTTTACACGCGCACGAAAGACTCCAAAGACAATTGCTGAACCACAAAGAAATAACCAACGTACGAATACATGTCCGCCAGAACTGGCTAACGTTTTCTTCTCCATCCTGCATCCGCGCATGTTGAAGACAAGCGAACGTCTCCTCCTAGAGAGAATAGCAACACATGGAGAATTGCTCTGCCTTACCTTTCACCATTTTGGCTGACTTGACTGCAACTCCAGGTAAACGATACCACCTAGAATCACACCCAATCCAAAAAGAAAACGTCCAAAATGAGTCTCCTCCTCAGAAGGCGCCGCTACAACAAGTACCAAGGGACACAGTACCTATTCAAGCCACCATCATCCGCCTCCTGAGTCCTGGTCGCAAAGTTGGACAAATATTGAACTGGAAAGAAGACGATCCGAACGCAGACTAGAGACTTCAGTCTCCGTATTTCCCGCCGCACTCAGTCACTGTCGTACAAAACTTGTGAACTCCTTTCGTTTTGTCGGACGCCGGACGGTGGGGCTTTCAAACAGCGGTACCTACCTCTGTTCCAGCAGTCGGGTAGCCCTGAACACAACAAAACCCTAAGAACAATGGCTTGGCCGTTAGTGGGAACCCTAATCTGAGAGCAGTCACAGGGAAGGGGTGTAACCCTAACAAACAGTCAGAGGGAGTGGCGTAACCCTAACACACCATCACTAGTTTGTGAGTTAACCCTAATGTCACAGTGAGTGCCCGGCTGCCTGGCCAGGTACCTGACGGGGTATATACCGTACGCTTAGGCACTTCTATCGTACGCGGTACCTTCCGATTGAGTGGAAAGTAAGCGTCCGGCGTCCGAAAAATCGAAAGGAGTTCACAAGTTTTGTCCGTTTTGCCTCCTGAGTGTTCAATGTTGCGTTAATGGTTGAGAGCGGTAATGCTCACAATGCGAGTGTGGGCCTTGCATTTATCTAGAATCTACTTCCGTTCGTATCAGCTGATGAGCCGCCTTCTAAATCGAACATCTCGATTCAAATTTTTGCGCGCAACTAGACACGGCAGGATCTGGCCGAGAAGCTATCGCCTATAAGTTACAAGCCGCGGCGCGGCCTGCTTGAGTTGAAGTTGGAACTCCTCATGCAGCACAAACGCCAGGGCGGGCCGGGCTGGCATCAAATGGTTGAACGTAATTCTACAGTAGCAGCAGAAGCTTGACGAGATGCTCACCTTGAAGTTGAAGTTGAAACAGGCGCACTGGACATTGAAAGCTTTGGGGTTGAATTGAGGCTGGACGATGTGCTCAACCCATGGCATCAAAGTGGTTTCATTTAGTAGGCTTTGTCGCAGCCATTTCAATCCGACTGACATTCAGTCTGAGCGGCGCCTCCAAGGTGTTGCAGCACCGAGTGGAAGTGGTGACTCCTACCAACAGCTTAAAGAGGCTTGCGGAAGCCCGATGGTTGATTGACAATGGGATGTCTCCTTATGAAGGTGATGTTCCATTGCACTGTGACTTGAGCTGGTTGCGATGAATAGACACATCTTCAAAGCTGTGATTGAGTGGTGTGTTGAATCTGATCCTGCGTATCTCTCCAATCAGATATTTCAAGAAAATCTGATGGGCTTAAGGCAATTCTTTTCATTCTGAGCCCACTTGATGGGCGCTCTGCTTAATGAAGGGTGAACAGCTTGTAGACACTTCTTCATGTGTCACAGCTGAGATACGCTCATTTGGCACTGAATTGGCTGCCGTGCATTCTATGCTTGTGCCCTGCTGTTCGAATCTGAAGCTGGGTTGATCGAATTTCTTTGTCCTTGCAGGCTGGGCATATCATGCATCTCCTTGCTATGTGTATCTGCTGCAGCCTGTCATTGGCGCCATTCAGAGACAAGATGCAAGATTGTCAAAAATCTCAGGCACCTTGCTCTGCATCGCCGCTGATCTTCTAGCAGCAGTCCTCCTTCAAGCTATTGTTTTTAGAGCTTGCAAGCCAGGAAACTTCGAGTCAGCATCGGGACAAGATGTGCCAAGCTGTTCAGCTGTAGAAGCTCATGGAGCAAAGCAGTTAGACTTGACCTCACCTGAAGAGAGGAAGAGCGCATATGTTCACGACGGCGCCAGCGGTGACGCCCCATTTAATGACTTGGCTGGAATCTTATATCTATTGAATCCGTACACAATAGCTGCTTGCATTGGGGGCTCAACAGGTTCCATTGACAATTGTGCTGTCCTTCTGGCGTTGTATGGCTCAGTAAATGGTGAGTGCAGTATACTTTGCCCTTCCAAGGTGTTTCTTAATATCGTGAGAAAACGTCTGAAACAAAAGACTCCACCTCCTCCGACTTTTCCTTTCTGTCTGGTGCCTCCTCTGCCTTTATCAAGCGGCCCCAGTCTATCGTTTAAGCCTAGCATTTTCTGGTGGGCAAGCTTAGATACCAGAGGCAAGGAGTACAATCAAAAGTACAGCTAAGAGAGATCCTGCTTGAATGTAAGCATAGGGGTTTGCCACAACAATGAAGAGGGACTAGTGGCAATCTGAACACCCCCGAACCCTTGCTAACGTAGGACTGTTCTTGCAATCATTGGGATTGGAGTCTGAGCTCCTTTCTAGCCAGACTCCCTTGACAATCTCTTCTTGTACGGAAGCACAGCATGCATTCCTAGACCTTTTCACTCTGTGTGTTGCAGGGAGCATCCCCCTAGCCACTTTTGGACTCGTCCTAGCCAGTCATCTCACACTACATCCAGCCCTGCTCATTGTTCCATGCTTCCTTCTCCTGCACCAAGGTCTGGATCGACGAAAGCCTTGCCAACCACCGCCTGCCTCCGACACCATAGACATAGCTCCTCGTAACCAGAACGAGCCCCCTACTAAAAAGCGTCCCGCTATGGTTGACATCAGCACATACAGAGAATCCAGGACAGGCTCAGGCGTCATTTTGTTAGCGGCCTTCTTCTCCATCGGGTTAGGTTTTTGGACAGTTGCTCTGCTGGCTCTCTGCAAGGTCCTGCTCGGAGAGCGGGGGTCTCTGCTACAAATGTGGAAAGCTACCCACGGCTTCATCCTGGCCGCTGATGACCTCACTCCGAACATCGGCCTGTTCTGGTAAGCCTCCAAGACAGAAACCGTTTCGACTTTCCGTGGTGGTCTCGATGATCTCAGTCTTTGGTGTTGGTCTCAACTTCGAGTCTTGCTGATGATTTAAAACGATTCGGCGATCTTCCATCACGGCTGTCATATTACAAGAAAGGGACAACTCTTCTTACAACGTGCAGTAGCCAGGCTGTCTTTCGTCATCCTTCTTCTTAGACCGACTGCATTTCAACCACTCGTTGATATCAAATGAATCGTCCAGAGTTACGAAAACGAAAAAGTGAGACAACCTTATAAAAGGTTCACATACCTGTTTTGGTTGAATAGTGACGAAGTGCTGTTCGATAGCTTGCTCAAAATACTTCCTCAACACTCTCTCGCTCGGAATACGACGTGCATTGCAGTGAGGAACGATGGCCCCCTTTTTGGGGCGTATCTATCTCGTCTCGCAGATTCCTTCTGCCAGGCCTCCGTGGCGCGAATCCAGGCTTCTTAATGACCCACTAAGCCGTTGAAGATTCTCTTGATGCTTTATCGGACCCAGGACATGTTGCGAGGCGTTTTCTTCTCTCGGCGGTGCCGCTCGTGTAGTCTGCTGTATCCATCATCAGTTTCTCCATGAAGGCTGCCAGAGACCGTCAAACTTTTCTGGCGAACTTTTCACGATTACGCCTCCTCTCCAACCAACTTGATGCTACGCCTGTTTGCCGACCGAAACTAATTGGTCTGGAAGAGCGTATGCCTCTTGAGGTTTCACTAATGAAGTGGCGTCCTCTACGCCTCTGTTCTCTCGGCCCTGCTCTCGTTACTAGCATCCCATCAGAGCCGATCCGCAGACTCCTAAGGCTCTAGGTGCTGGTGGAGTTGTTTCTTTCCGGGCTTGCGTCGAAGAATTGGTCCGGCGTTCCTTGAATCCTTCCTTCCCTGTTCCCTGCCAGGTACTTCTTCGCAGAGGTCTTCGACCACTTCCGCACCTTCTTCCTCTTCGTTTTCCACTACCTGGTCCTGGTCATCATGCTCCCCCCCCTCACCATCCGATTCCACCACCGGCCCCTCTTCCTCGCTTACGTCATCCTCGGCCTGACGTCCATCTTCAAATCGTACCCGTCCGTTTCGGACGCAGCCCTCTACCTGGGGCTGCTCCCCGCTTTCGCCCGGGAGCTGCGGCAGATGCGTTTCGTGTTTGTCGGTGTGAACGGGCTCCTGGTGGCTAGCGTCATCGGGCCGGTCATGTACAACCTGTGGATCTGGAAGAACGTGGGGAACGCGAACTTCTTCTATGCCATGACGCTCGTCTACGCATGCGCGCAGGTGAGGGCCGGCGTCGATCGATCTAAAGGCTTGTGCTCGACTTACTGTTCAGGCCTTGTTTGTTGGTCCATCAACTGGGCCGGGCTTTATATGACCCGCGGGGTTTGGAGACCCTCATGTCTCAGCAGACAGGCGCTAAGGCAGTTCGTTTCTGCAGCGTCCCTTAGGTCATCAACGCTGAGCAAGTGTATCGCTCTTCTGGAAAGTCCCATGGGACCATAAACCAGATTTAGTGGGGGCACTAGTCGATGTTGTGAACGGCTTCTGATGAACCTTCTCGATCGGACGGAGTCGCATGATTCTGAGCGCGTTGGCATCTGGCCAGTAGCTTCAGCAGTCTGAATCGGAGTGCCGTATGTTGGGCAGCTCTGACGAGGCCAATATTGTGCCTACTCAGTGAACGTACTTTTCTTTTCAGGCGGTGTTGCTCATCCAAAGTACAGCGGCGGTACTGCAGTATGATAAATCCAGAAACAGCCCTCAGGACTTGTCAACGTGATCGAGAAGCTGGCCACTGAGCCTCGTTTGATAGGCACGCTTCCCACAATCCGCAGCTTCTCAATTGCCACTGAGCCGAGCGTACGTTCTTGGCGACTAAAGCGCTGTAGATTCTCACAAACGTGTTGATTGATGGTGTCGGGGACTTTGTCGAAGCTTTTCGTCCATTAAATGTTTGCGGCACGCCTGTGAGCTATACGTGCTCAGAATGTTTTAACCTCGCATTGGTGCATGCAAGGAATAAGTCTTATGCCTCTCGCGCTCCTACTTGAATGGCTTATAAGATCAAGCATGCAAGAGCGTCGCAAGCCTGGGCTCACGGACTGCGTGCTTCTTCGTACGCAACGCTCAATCTCCTAAATGTATGGTGGCAGGCTCGATCAGTTCCGATCGTCATATATGAGGTAACTGCATAATGCGTCGCCGGGCCAGGGACCTGTTGGATGCCCTTTGAAGTCTCTCGTTGTCTGATCGTTCCGAACCCATAGCCCATGGGATTTGATTGCGAACAAAACGTGCTGACAAGATTTGCATGTTGCATCAACTGATCACTGAGCGCTTGCAATGCAAGTAGCAGGAATACTTAATTGGCCTTCTTCTATATAGCCCCATTCGAGGGTCATCATAACACAGATGTTGGGCCGGGCCGGCACATTTTAGAAGCTAATCGCAGATATCGCGGTACTGCGCAAAATCCTTTCTGCATGGCCTATGATAAAACCTGTTGATGATAGGCTATTTTCTAATACTTATGTCTGATCGTCAGGTACGATCATTTCAATCTTGTGCCCAGGTGCAACAGCCTGGTTCAACACCATAGTAACCGGAACACCGAAGCGCTTTGCACCCAAGCCCGCCCTGAGGAACACGGTAACCCCACCCGTCCCTCGAGATCCATCGATGGCCTTACGTATACAGCCCTTCGTTATAAAATCAGCTCAGGTTTGAAAGCAATACGAGGATTTATTTCTCTGGACAAGATTGATCGAAGCCCCTTTCGAAGTCAACGCGAGTAAGAGGTACCGTATGTGTCATAAGCTATGACTCAAGTCATAACTTAGCAGCTTGAACTGTTTGGACGGGAGGATGCATCTGCACCTTAGGTCAGGTTATACAAGATCACTTGCAGCTAAACATCCAATGGATTCAACAAGCAGAGTCGGATTGAGTTTACGTCTTTCATGAGCAAAGTTTCGCTGAAATCACGATAGAACGCTTTGATTGGAAAGACGAGCACCAGACCTTCTTGCCCCGAAGGCAGCTTAGATCAGCTCTCGGGCTCTTTGCCACGATCAGACTGCAGCCTCGTTTGCCAAGTCTGTGCGACAAGGATTCTCTAATAGGCCCCAGCTTGCTTTGACGTCTAGCTTGTAAGGAAATTTGTTGTCTGGCCGGCAGGCTTTGTGTTTTGCAACTCCGCCAAAATGGAAGGTTTTCTCCAGCATGTCAGGTCTCTTCGGATGCAGATCTCAGGTAAGGGTACTCGGTGCCACCGACGGTGGCTGCCGAGCAAGACATATCAACATCTCCATGATAAAGGACCGGCATAATTAAGTAGAATCACATTCAAGAAAGTTGACTGAATGCATGTACGTTTTAGAACGCGACTCTGAGGTCCTCGAATTGAAGCAGATTACTACGAATTGACCAAATAGAGAGAGAGAGAGAGAGAGAGAGAGAGAGAGAGAGAGAGAGGGAGACGTTGGATTTTTGATTCCCAAGAAATGTCAAAGATACAACCAAGGTGCCAGATGCGAAGCCTTCTCGGTTTCTGCCTTCTCTTTTTGTTGCAGAGTATGAGGACAAGGCGGCAGAAATCAGCGCCAGAAAGCAGCAGGAGCAGACCGAAATAACTTCAATCCAACGGGACTTGGATCGAAGTGAGCGGCCAAAACTTTAAGACCACGTAGCAAAAACCATCCTTTGAGCAGACCATCTCCTTTTCCTCAATCACATGCATACATCCAGACACGTGTGTTCCGACGCCCTGAAAGAGAGAATCAAAGCCAATATTTTTCTAACTTCGTAGTTTCTCATTGTCTGGGCACGGTACATGATAGTTGTGAGGGACAGCGAATCATCGAATCGTGATTTGAATCTGCTGCGATTTGACATTGTCAGTATCTCTCTATTCAAAGGAAGGAAGCTTGTCGAGTGTCCAATACGGAGTGGATTGAATAGAAAGTATCAACCAGCTCATTCAAAAGCTACAATATTTCTCTCCAGAAGTGCTTGCTTTGAATCGCTTCAAAGTGCAGTCTCATGGGAGATCAAGGAGTGTTCACAAACAACGGAGAAGTTGTTGAACGATTCTGGGACCATCGGCCGCACGATCCTGGCGGCACAGCAGGAGCAGCTGCAGGCGGA
This sequence comes from Klebsormidium nitens, assembly GCA_000708835.1. NCBI lineage: Eukaryota > Viridiplantae > Streptophyta > Klebsormidiophyceae > Klebsormidiales > Klebsormidiaceae > Klebsormidium > Klebsormidium nitens. The sequence continues at coordinate 120,949 of DF237103.1, read as the reverse complement.
TCTGGATGTCGCATCTTTGGACCAGGTAGGAAAGCTCTGCAAAGACCTCGACTTGTACCAGTTTGACCATGTCTATAGCATACGCGTCTAGCTATGTTTCAACGGCAATTCGTGAATGAGCTATCCTCCCCCTCTTTCAACACGCAGGCAATAGAGTTGATGAAGACGGGTCTTGAAGCTGATGCGATCAAGCAACGCTCGAAGGAACAAGAGTTGGATACGGCCTACGATGGCATGTTGTCCCAGCTGGAGGATTACAAGGTCAGACCAGAATATAATGCTTGTCGAAAGAAACGGAATGGAATTTGACGACCTACCCTCTGTCCAATGCTTCATCACCATTCCTTGGCATACCGTATTCCAGCATTGCGGACTGATTTCTTGACTTCTTTTGCATGCTCTTCATTGCCGTACTGAAGCTTCTTGTTGTTTCAATTGCAGAGATACTACATGTCACGAGAACTGGCACTGTCAGTCCGCAAGGTAAAACTATGAACGATTTGGACTTTCGCATGGCGCGAGAGTATCGTTTTCGGGGAGTCACAGCAATGTTCACAATCAAACCTAGCTGCACGTGAGGGTCTGCAGTTGGAACTCTGTAAGTGATTGTGCTGAAATAGTACGATCACTTGGTGTTCTAGTCCATAACACTGTGCGAGTATAATTTTCCACTTTGACACAACTGTATCATTTGCTCAGAATCTACTTTTGATGTCCGCAGATTGATGAAGTGATTGAGAACCTGACGAGCAATGTCTCTGGTGAGTCATGTGTATTCTCCTTACAAAACCTGTGTAATTCTGCTTCGGCTGTAATGGTTCCAGGGAAGCGAGAAGTCGCTTGAGTAACAGGTTATATAAGACGTGTCGTGTTCCGCCTATGCAGAAAGCGATGGCGGGAACACAGCTTTGGCTGACTCGTCCAAGGAACTCCAAGATCAGGTAATGTATTCCGCGGGGTATCATGCGATCAGGAGTCAAATCTTAATGGTGTATTGAAGGGAATTCAACCAACTGCAAATCATGACGAGACACAGCTGCATCATAATCATTTTGCGAGGTAACAAATCTTATTGTTAAGCAGACCCAGATACAAAAAGTGGTTCTTTGCAGCTAAGGAGAGCGCGAAGCGAACAAGCTCGAGCGACCGGCGAGAAGGCTTCGGTTGAAAAACAGTTGCAGGATTTGGAGGAGGACGCACGAACTCTTGAGGAGCAGATGAAGGAGGTGAGGACGAATGTCAAGAATGCCTCCACCTGAATCCGCAGTCATACTCTTCTGTGACGCATTGAAACTAAGAAAGCCTTCGCTTCGGGTTGGAAATCAAATGAGGAACACGTCTTCTGTTATGAGGCTGTGCTGAAAGTCTGGTTATCATCCATATTTTTCCTATGCGCAGGTGAACGTGGATGTCATCGAAGTCATCAGGCAGATTGATGGTCTACCGGTAAGGCACCTTCGTTCCAGCGTAGCTTCTTTGCTTATTGGATGCGATTCGTAGGAAGCACTTCTTAAAAAAATTCTCCTCTTTTTATTCTCCGAGAGAGACTGTAGAAGGCATAAAAAGGCACCGTATCGAAGCCTTATAGTAGTCAGCACTTACGCAGACGCCAGCGCTTATTAGATTCACAACGGCTGATCCTATTTGGGCAGGACCACGTCAGGATGTTTGCCAGCGATGATCAAACGGCGGCCTTGCTAGAAGAGATGGAGGGGGTGGCGGAGGACAAAGGCCAGGAGAAGCAGTACGCTGCAGACTGCCGCCAACGCCTCGAAGTGCTGCAGGTAAGTGTCACAAAGCGCTCAGGCTCGCAGCGTTACGGCCCCCGCTGATGATAAGATAAGACAATCATTGACAAGGGACATGCGAGAAGGCTTAGTTGGAAGCTCTGAAAGTTCAATCAGTCCGTCTTCAGGAGCTGCCGATGGTGGGTTGTCTTCGAGATTCCTCCAAGATATGGTCTCTGCTGAGCACCCTCTATTATTGGTGCCTATACAGGCTGACCAGGTGCTGGATTGCCCCTCCTGCGGGCACCAATACGAGCTCAAAGCTGCCGCAAGACCGCTTTGCACTGCGGCAGAGGCGAACGACGAGCAACTTGTGACTCCGATGGAAGATTAGAATTCATAGCCGTGAACAAGAGTCTACTTGTTGATCCTTCAAGGTGCATCGGATCTGATGTTGCGCATCAATCACTGAGCATCGACCAAATCTGAGAACTTTGACCTGTGAGTCACGCCCGGAGCTTCACGTGACCTTCTCAGTGTAATGAGCATGCTGATGCATCTCAGTATCCTGAGGCCTTTTCCGAATGCATTTCAATCTTTTTGTGCATTTTGATTAGCCTACTCCGACGCAGTACCGCGCCACGGTCCAATTACATCAAGGTGCATGAACCAGGCCGTGTGGCCTTCAATTATGAGCTTGGGGGTCTATTATGACTACAACCCGCAAAGTGTAAAAGTGCACACGATGTGCAGGCAACCCGACATATACGCGATTCTTGAGCACGCGCGCAAATGGAAAGCTGTCGCGCGAGGTTGCATTTCATTGCCATTTGTTAGAAAGCGGCAGAGGCATCTTGAAAGGGTCATGTCAGACACATGATTTGAAGCTTTACATCGCAAGCGGCAAGAATAAGAATGAGCTAGATTTTCGGAAGGAGCCTCGGCCGTGTCTGCAAAGTTCTGGATCCACGCTGAGAATTATAAAACATTGTGTCTCGACCGTCCATGAGATATCAGATACGCATTTTGAGTTGTCCCGGAAGCGACGGTCAGGGCTGACCAGATTAACAGATCAGTAGACACTGATATGATAGTGTTGTCTATAGATTGCATATAATCTGCTCGACGGTAGCTTGCAGTAACGTTCCCAAATCTCGATGTTTGTCCATCATATCTTGCAGCCAATCCGGTTGGAAGCTACCGTCAAAGGTGCCAATCTCACACAGCGAGTGACTTAAGACAGATTCTCGCAAAGTAACCCCTTACTGAAGTTGCCCACTTCCTCCCTCACCACGACATACCTTCCTTTTCTGCCTTTTAAGTTTGACTGTTTTTGTTTGCAAACGCTTATCTCTTGCTCGACAGCGATCACTTTGAGACGAAGCTCTTCACCTCCTTCAGCCATCTGCCATATTCTCTCTCTTCCTTGTCGTTTTTAAGGTCGGCAAAGGCTTCCATAGTGTCGTTGTCCACACCACGATCTACCAGATACTTCTTGAGGTTCTGTGTCAGTCGCTCGTCCAGCTCGCTGTTGAACGATTGAACATTGAAACGTCAGCACATGACGGCAGCGCAGTTGCAAGCAACAAATGAAGAGGATAGGCGGGCAGAGCAGCGCAGAAACAGGGGCTTGCAAGGTGCTCGAGTTGCTTCTGCCGTGAAGGAACTGTAGGGCATGGTTGTTCGGGAGTCATTTGAAGCAGAGTACAGACCGCTCAGAGCTGTGCAGTTGTATGCACCAACCGCCTGGAAATCAAGCTGACGCATCACCCAAGCAATCAAGATACGTTCTTACCTGTACTCCGGTCCCGGATAGGCATCGCTCTCGTTTATGCTGGGGTCCTCAACATGCACTGCGTCGATGCTGATCTCTCCTCCTTCGAAGGAACAATCGAAGACCAGGGTACGATCTTCGCCACCCTGTGTAAGAGCGTCTTCTGTCAGGCACCTGCCTCCTCACAAAGTCAACTTTCCGGCAGAGCCATTGATACACCCGACGCAACTCGTCACACAGATCACTGTCGAATGAAGAGGCCGGGAGGTCTGTGAATGAGCAACGCAGGAGCTTTCAGAGTCCAGCCACCTCAGGAGTTCCCATCGCTGAATGCTCACATTCCCGGCAGAACAAGGCTCAGCAAGACATTCTACTGTCAGAGGCGCCCACCCTGTTTCTCGCCTGGTATGACAGATAAGATCTGCACTTTTGACTGGACAGACAGACAATCAGAGTGGAGAATGCAACGGCGTTTTGGATTGAAGTCCCTCAATCAGAAACAGAAAGTGCAACTCAGGTGCGTACCTTTGTAACCTTGACCATGAAGTGCAGGGGAGTCCCAGCATTCTCTTCACCATCTCCCTCTTCATCAGGATCATTGTAAGCGCTCTCCGCGTATGCAGCATCCATCTCAGGATCGACGTATGTCATGAGCTCGATTTCTTCGTTCCCATGCATTTTGCGCACTGTCAGCTTCCTGCTACCAGGGCTCTCGACGACCTTGTAGCCATGGGGGAGCTCCACCTGCGAGCCTCACAGAACTGCTTTGGTTTCTTGTGGGACATGAAACTGGAGTGAAAAGCAGGCAAGTCAGCATGCAGTCAGGGGAAAAGTTGTGCCACAGAGCAGGTTCTTTGCAACTCCTCATGACCAGGAAATTGAAGGCTTCGCGTTGTAACTTATAACAAGCTCATGAACACGAAAGTACAGGCCTCATACTTGTAAGATTGCAAAGCAGGACCATGACAGTGTGGTTTCAGAGTGGAAGCTGCTGAATTTTGAACCGCAAAACAAAGTTGGTCTGCAAGTGTGGAGCGGAAGTCTTAACTTCCAGATTGGGGAAGCCGTGATTGCATAAGGGTTCCCGCAAAATCTGATTTTGCACCTGCTGCACCACCTTTTCTACAACTAACAACGCAACGGACTTTTCACCGTACGCTGTGCCTTCAGAAGCGAAAAATAAAGTGGACGAAGTTTGACCAAGCACAAACAACTTCTGAGATTCACAAGGTTCTCTGTTTCTCCTGATAGTCGCCAAAAGGCAGCAGAATTGTATTGCTAAAGTGATTTGAACTTTTTGCGAGCCCACAGACAACAATAATGGACAGACTTCTGCTCACATTAGGTGACACATACTGCTTTTCTTGGTCTTGTATCTCGAGATCCAGTGCCCGCGCCAAACCGTCTGACTTTGCGCCCTTTGCGAAGTAACGAACTGCCCCCACTGCAAAGCCTGGGTTCACATTCACATCTGCTCCCGAAATTGACCTCTTTGCAATGCTTGCGAAACCCTTTGGCAGATCTGCGGCGTAGCGGCCGCTGACACTCGGGCTGGTAATGGTGGCACTCGCTCTAGCCGCCTTCAGAGCATTGCGAAGCGCCTGAAGCCCTGTGCGCCTCAACATCTTGCCTGGTAGAACGAAGTTGGTGCAATTGCTGGGAGTGCCGAATGCAATGGGCGCGTTCACGAAGTCAAAACAAAGCTGGGGCTGAAGTCAATTTCAATCTTCAAAGATTCAGAAGACAATGTCTCGTTTCACAAATGCAATGCCACCAACACTTGCACAGCACTGCACCACTTCCCATCAGGCAGCTGGGCAGCTGGCACTAGGCCACGCCCACTGGAAACGGAACCTTCAGAAATTAGAACTTTCTACTTTCTACTTTCTAAATCTTCTTAGGGCTGAAGTATGAATCTGATCTTCCGCGTAATCCGCTTAAGTTCTCTCAACCACTGCTCAACAATGTCAAGCTCCACAAGCAGCCATCTCTGAACTCTCTTTTTCAGTATGGCTCTCTGCACTTCGCAGCTCCAATTCGCTAACGCCGCCCTCGCGAGCTGCGCCTCCCTGTCGAGAACAGCCTCCTTCTCCAGCCCCATGTTGGTTGCCAGACTTCGGGTGCTCGGGCCGCTGCGCTCCCTCTGGTCGCTGTCCAACAGCTTGGTAGACCCAGTAGCTGCTGCAGAACGACTCTCCTCTTCCGCAGCATATACCAGTTCGTCAGATCAGCCGAGTACTATGTCGGCTCCTTGGCCAGGGGCAGGAACGAGCCAAGATGGGCGGAATACCCAGGCCAGATATGGGGGTGACTCTGGCTCTTCCCGAGGGGGGAGGGGTGGTGGTCGGGGACGGAGAGGGGGCGGCACCCGTACAATTGAGCAGGAGAGGAGCTACCATGGGGGCCGTCCTCAAATGCAGAACCCAGGGAGAGGTTACCAGGAGAATTTTGAGCAGGAAGGCAACGGGTATGGAAGGAATGGGGCTGGAGTAGAGAGAGGGGGCAATGGTTTTGGGCGTGGCGGTCGGGGCGGGGGAAGAAACGGGCGAGGCTCGGGGATGGTTGAAGAAAGGGGGAATGGACGTGCTGTTGGGGGGGGGTCTGGGGAGAGGAAACGAGGGCCGCCAGGTGGTTCGATGTCAGCTGCAGCTGTTCAGCAGCACCAAAGAAGAGCTCCGCCAGTCTCGAGGCGGCCTCCAGCGCAAAGCCAGCTGATTGACGAGACACTGTCAGAGTCAGAGGGGGAGGAAGACCGCCCTGCAGTTGATGCAGAGAGATCTACCACAGGGGGGAGCGGGGGCAACCCAGCTTTCATAACAGAGACAAGGTGAGGGACAATATCTTATGAATCAGAGACAATAGGAGTTGGTTACGCTGTGTAGGAATTGGGTCTAAAGCTGGTCAGTATGTGATTTCAGCTGCGATGGCAGGGTGGTGTGGTGCAGGAATGCATGTTAGTGCCAAATTAGGGTTAGGGTTTTACCATTACCAGACTCCTTCGCACGGTTGGTCAACTTCAGCGTCATCAGCAGATCTCACCAAAATGGCATCATTGCAGATATGAAAACTATGGCTTATCAACCGCCAGGAGATCTTGTAGGCGAAGAAAGGGTGTGTTAGCAGCTTGGGGGCCTGTACTGACATACTCAAATTGTGGGCATGTGTGTGTGCAGGTTTGATTCCTTCAACCTCTCACCCCCCACAATCAAGGCTTTGCACGAGGACCTTGGATACGAGAAGATGACGGTAGTTCAGGAGGCGACTCTCCCAGCGTGCTTGGATGGGAAGGACGTGCTGGCCAAAGCCAAAACCGGGACTGGAAAGACGCTTGGTTTCTTGGTGAGTGCGAGATCAGCTCAAGTCAATTCCTGAAACCTTCTTACGTGGTTGAGCGGACAGCTCATGCTTAGGCCCCAAGATTGTTCCCTGCCAGCTTGCCCTTGTCAAGGTGGTGATTAAAAGGTTTGCTAGAACCGTGATGAAGCTGGGGCTTCCATTACTTTCTATTTTGGAGCTCCTTCAGCTGATTTATCAACACACAGAATGAAGGTTTTTGCTGCCGATTTTGAGATCTGGCAAAAGATGTCTCCGAAGACATCATTGCAACCTGCCTATGCGCCCCGTCAAGCCCGTACAAAGCTGAGGTCGTTCAGTTGGAAGGTGATGGCCCAAATTTATTGGAGATCGGGAAGTCTCCTTCAATTGGCATAGGCGGAAGTCTTCTTCACTTGGCTTGGGCGGATTCTGTTCACCTGGTCTATAGGGCTGTGCAGGGGGTGTGTTTTGAGACCTGGGTCCCAGCAAAAGTTTAAAGAGCTGTCAGCCTGTCAAAGTCGCACGTTGGGGTGGACTGCATTTGAATGTCAAATGCTTATCACTGCCTTCCCTTGTGAGTGTCTAAGTCCGCCTCGACAACCTCGTCAGTAGTTCACACAAAATGCTATGTTCCTCTGATGCGGACAAGCAGCTCAAGTAGGCTCCAACCAGGTTTCTGAATGACACTCCACCTGAATTCAGCGATGACTCGACTCACCCCCCTTCTTTCCCGGCAGATACCTGCCATCGAGAGGATCCTCGCTCGCGGGGGCCGGCGCAGCTCCAACCCAGATATCGAGGTGCTGGTCATCTCGCCGACACGCGAGTTGGCGCAGCAGATCGAGGCGGAGGCAAAGGCGCTGCTCAAGTATCACCCGCTGCGGTCCGAGATCATCTTTGGAGGCTCCAACATCAACAGCGACCGGCGCAGGCTGGAGAGTCAGCCGGCAGAAGTGAGCCTTCTCAACCATTCTGCTGGTCTGTCCGGTCACCCTTCTAAAGTAAGCGTCGGCATTTGGTGGACGTCACACTCGCTTAGCAACTTACAGTATGCCATCCGGAGGAGCCTTGTGGAGGGGCCTTGCGACATCGTGACACCCAATGAGAACGTGCACATCCTACGGCCACTCTAACGGATTACCCTGATGACGTCAATTTGGAAATGTTCTGCTCTATCTTCAACCGATTTTTTTTTCATGGGGAAACATGGAACGAATTTTGAAGGCGATCACGACCTACGCTCTTGCGGTTTCCATTCGGTCTTCATGGAAGGGGTAAAAAGTCCACGTCGTGAAGCTTGAACTGCGAAACCTCATTATGCTGACATGCTATTGTCTCTGAATCGCAAAAGCAGCCAGCTATGGAGCAGCATGAACAGACTTCGCAATGCGTTTGCTCGTCGGGGCATTCGAATTGTTCATTGCTTCTTTTTTTACTTTGGAGGGGTTGAAATGATGAACCTCAGTCTTTAGATTGTTCTGTTTGAGCCTTCCTCTCGCTTCTTGGAAGTCACCGCCTGCAACGCAGGCCCCCTTCGAGGCAGCTCCATCAACACTTCCAACTTGTTCTTCTTTCACATCCTTATGGATTCGGCTAGAGACCCCCCCAGTCTTTCTCTAACTCGTGTACCCCCACCTTGTTTTCCGCAGATCCTCATCTGCACCCCGGGCCGCCTCCAAGACCATCTGGACAACACGCCGTCCGTCCCGCAGCGCCTCAAGGGCCTCAAAGTGCTCATTCTGGATGAAGCCGATAACCTGCTCAACATGGGTTTCCGCCCCGCCATCGAGAAGATCTTGCGCTACCTGCCGGGTCAGCGGCAGACACTCCTGTTCTCTGCCACGATTCCCCCGCAAGTTCACACGGTGTCAAAGTTGGCGCTGAAGCCCAACCACGCGTTCATTGACACTGTTGGGGAGGAGACGGAGCAGACCAACATTCAGGTAAGCGATGCGTCTCCTTTTAATTGCGCGGTCTCTCTGTGCTTTTGAATCTCTTGTGAATGCGTCGACTTTGACTTGTATGTGTCGCCTCGGATCTTCGTTCTGCTGGAGTTGAGGATACGGGAGGAAGAGAAGTCAGGTCCTGGCTTCTTTGGTTCGAGTCCGGTCTCTGTTGAAAGCAACGTTTCCGGAATCTTGGTTAGAGTTATTTCAGCCGAATAATCTGCCCTTGGTTTTGCGGTTGTGCTTTGATGTATTTGGAGGGGCCTCGTACATTTTACAGCGTTGACTAAGCAGTTGGGCATACCGAGAGCCCGGCACCATATCGCGCTTTGTTGGCCGTTGACGATTTTGCATTGCACTCGACTCGTCCATGCGCACGACCTCCTTGGCATCAGCCATCGGGCTTGTTCACAGCTGTGCAGGCGACGAGTTAACTGTTCGACTTCTTGCCTTCCCGTCCAATCTTCCTCGAACCGTGTCTGGTTACCATCGGGTTATCCACTAACTACTGTGTGCGCTGCTCTGCCGCAGGTGAAGCAATCGTACGCTGTCATTCCTCTGGCCGATCAAATCGGCGCCACCTTCCACATCCTGCGCCAACACATCCGGGAGGAGAGGAACTTCAAGGTGAGAAGTTTTCAGCTCTTCGACCTCTTTCTTCTCGTTCCAAATTCCCAATTGTCAGCTCTGTTTTCTCTGACAGAACCAATTTCCCGAAGCCTCCCAATTGTGCAGACTAGATAACCGCTCTTGGTTCTGGGACTAGCACTTCGACGGTTGTTGATCACGCGCAGGCCTCTCAAAGTGCACGGGAACACGTTTGGCGCTCCCTTGTACCGATGGCAGGCCCCTTCGCCTCCATTTTCTCTTGTTGATCTCACGTCACTCCCTAATCATCCTGACAACCACTGTGATATTACTTTCGAACGGGGACGTGACTTTCTATCACTGTGACGTCACCCCGCAGGTCCTCGTCTTCCTGACGACGGACCGTGCCACGCAGCTGTATGCGCAGCTTCTCTCATCATGGCCCCAAATGCGCACAACCATCGACGTCACTTATCAACACACTGACGTCACTTCGCAGGTCCTCGTCTTCCTGACGACCGCACGCGCCATGCAGCTGTACGCGCACCATACGATTGCTTTCTGTATCCTGTTGGTTTCAACCACCATGACGTCACCTCCAGACACTGCGGCGTTATTGCTGACATTTACGTCACCTCGCCCCCGCAGGTCCTCGTCTTCCTGACGACCGCCCGCGCCACGCAGCTGTACGCGCAGCTGTTCCAGGGCATTGGCTTCCCCGCGCTCGAGATCCACTCGCGCAAGAGCCAGGCCGCCCGCACACGCACCTCCGAGGAGTTCCGCAAGGGCTCGCGCGTCGTACTCTTCACGTCCGACGTGTCGGCGCGCGGCGTCGACTACCCTGACGTCAGCATGGTGCTACAGGTGAACTGACGTGCGGGTGGTTGTGTGTTTTGATCAGTGGACAGAGACAGGGCTTTCAGTAGGCGGCTCTGCGGTGCTCCAAGGAGGGCGTGTGAAGATTGCTGTTGCCCAAAACAATTGCCTTTCTTCGAAGCCGTTGACCCTTAGGTAGCGATTTAGGGAGTGGAGTCCGTTTGATAGGAGTTTGGAATGCCCTATGAGGGGGCGCTTGACTCCTGCGCTTCTGTGGTGACTTGTGCAAGCTGAGTGCTCAGGGAAGCTTGTGTATTTGACGGTCAGCTTCTCTGAACCTTTTCCCAAAGATCCAGATCTGAAGCTCCGTCTTTTCTTCGCATCTGTCTTTTTGTCCCGAGAAAAAGCAGCAAATTCGAATCCTAAAAAAACTCACTAAGTCCCAGAATCAGGCAGTCCAAGTAGGTAGACGTTGTGATTCTCTTCCTGTCACCCTCGTTGTTCCTTTCACCTCAGCTAAGTCGCTCGTTCGTTCGCTCTAGGCGGAAATTTTAGGCGATTGTGATCCCCATTGATCAGCAACTCACCGTGTCCTAGACTCAGGCAGCTCAGATAGAAACGCGGTGCGACGTGTTTCTCGTTAACGCTCTTGCAGCTTTTTTGAGCCGCTCCTTCGTTTCCTCTAGGTGGGCCTACCAACCGACAAAGCCCAGTATATCCATCGGCTAGGCCGAACCGCCCGTGCTGGGAAGGAGGGCGAGGGGATTCTCATGCTGGCGCCCTACGAGAAGTACTTCCTCAAACAAGTCGCTGATCTGCCTCTGGAGCAATACGGCCCGGTGCCCATCGAGGCGGACATCCGACAAGAGGTGAGCAGAAGCACCAGTTTTGGCTTTTCGTTTGGTTTGATGGGTTTTTAGAATGGTGACTACCAGAAACCTTCTTGTGCCACCTCCGACCATGGAAAGAATTTAGGTCACTTTTCCCAAATCATCCCCAAGTTTTCTGCCCCAATCTGAGATTCGTAACTATCAATCTCGGCATACTCAAGACCGTACTGCTCGAGAGGCAGCCCTGCGACCTGCTTTAAGGGTTACCAAACCCCACTTCTGTTAGGCAATATTGAATCCTCTCAATGGCCCTGCTGATGTGGTGAGAACCGCAGCCGACCATCGCAAGTAACTTACACATCGAATTTCGACCCAGAATTGGATCTTGCCAACCGATCAGACCTCCCCAAAAGTGGGCAGCAAAGAAGCAAGAACAACAGAAGAGGGCAGCGGGAAGTCTGCTCGGCTTCTAACTTGTTTCAATGACCAGCACCTCTCGTTATGTAGTGACGATGCCTGTGCAGATTTCGAAAGACTGCGTTCTCCCGCTCAGAATCAGTTATTCAGCAACCAATCATTCACCAGTCATCTTGAGCGGACTCTCCCGGCATTGTTTGCTCCTCTGACCCGCACCTTCTCCGTCCAGGTGCAACGCGGCATGTCGCGCTTGGAGGAGAAGACTCTGGTGCAGGCGTACGTGGCATGGCTCGGGTTCTACAATACCTTCTGCAAGAACCTGGGTTGGTCCAAGGCGGATCTCGTGCAACAAGCGAACTTTTATGCGACAGAGTGCCTCGGCATGTCGGAACCGCCCGCCCTTTTGAGGAGGACCGTGGGGATGATGGGGCTCAAGGGGGTCCCCGGGTTGAGGATAGAGTAACGTCATTTATACTGATTCTTTATGCCAGTAATTCATTTCAAAGTTCCCGCTACTGATTGGAGGATTCAAAGTTCCCGCTATTGTGTGGAGAAGCTTTATCAGCGCAAAGCTTTGCTAAGTGTCAAATGACCAAGCACAATAGTGGCACCAATTGTTGCCAAAAGTTCTCAAACTTCTTAGCCTGCACTAAAAGGTGGACATGGTTGGAGTAAAGCCTGATGTAACGGTGCTGTCCGAGTGTCATGGCGTCAGATGTTAGTACGTGGGTTAGATGCTTGCTTAAGAGCAGATTCCATGTGCATCATTCCTGGCATCGGGTTCGAAAGTTAGTTCAAAGCCGAAGGCTCTGGTCTGGGTGGCGCAAAAATCCACGGAAGAGAGTGCCAGCGCGATGCATGTGCCTGTGGGTGCTACAGAACGTTTAGAAGTTCTGAAAACTTTTCCTCGCTCGATCGTTCATCACCGCATGTAGTTATATTTGGTTGCATGATTGCTCGCTATGTCTGTCGTAACCCACACTCGTTATCGACCTCTATGCGTATAATTAAGAGATTGTCTCCGCGGTCGAGTGGCACTTCTTCGCTCTGAGATTCATCGGCGAAGTCGGAACTATAAAGTCTCAGCCTTTTCTGGTCATCAAAATTACTTGAAGTCATATTGAACGACGCAGGTTCGGTACACGGTAAATCTGATTGGCGCTCACTGACGGGTAGCAACGAGACCTACTTGTACCGTCGGGTATTGAATCACCTATATCGACGACTGGCAAAATACAGCACGACTGGCAGATCCAACCGGGACCATCCAGCACACAAACTCGATTATATAGGAATCATTCTGATATGAAAATTGTAATGCATATGTGGGAGCTTGAAACAATTATCTTTCAAATGAAGACTGACAATCTGTAGGTTACGGCAGGATACACTTGTGTATCTGCATGCAAACATAATACGTATATATTCGAGTATTGAAGACCCTATATGTGGAGAACATTGGCCAATGTTCCACACCCCTCAAAAACCCTCTTAAGCGTCAGGTTATGGTGAGCCAATCTCTTCCACCTCTTAGTTCTGAAGACGTCTGAGACACATGTGTGGATCGGAGAATGACGGTTCAACATGCACACGTGTAATTCAAGGCAGTGGATTTAGATACCGTATGTCAAACTTCGGTCTGGCAGGATAGTACTCCAGGACGGTTGGATCTACTGGCTCTAACATGAGGATATGCTGCTAGGATGCTGCTCCTGCCCGCGCCAGGACTTGGACCAGCTGCATCAAATCCGGCTAAAACTGCAGAACAAGACATCCCTCTAGGTAGGTACCTAGTTGCCATCCGTTGCCATGTCACTCTTGGCGCCGACACATGCCAAGTCGCAGGCTAACTTCAGATGAATTTGATTGGAACATCAGACAAGTTGGAAACATTTAATAGATGAATTTGATTTGCACCGTTGATGAGGACTCGGAGAGTCCGTCCTTTCAGGCGGCCGTCAGTCTGAGGGGGGGGTGAAAAGAAGACTTGCAATATAGCATACCGGTACCTATTTGGACTTAGAAGGAGGTTGAATCTGGACCTTTCGAAACCGTACGCATCGATCCGCGCCACGGGAAATTTCAAACTTCGTACCTACTGTGAAAGATTAGGATCACTCATGCAAACTCGGGCCCCTCGAACGCAGGGACAACATGTTGCTTTCGACGGGTGTTCGATACGTCTCAAATTCAAAGCGGGGAGGAAAATGTATCGTCGAAACCGGCGCCCGAGAAGGTTACGATACATACCCACTTGACCGTACCACTTGAGTTTGGCGTTTAAAACCGGTAAGGTTCCGACTTTCGGTACCACTCATCGAGCCGTCAAATCCCAATCGACGGTTCCTGTTTTGCTCTTGACTTCAATCGGTTAAAGTTTGTCGTGGAGCGCTCCGAGCTTCCCGCGAAGATTCCAACCCCCCCCCCTCCTTGAGGAAAGGTGTTGATGTCAACAGTTGCGCTCGCGATCTGTTAGATCGAGGATCATATGGGCGCCGCGGCCATTGTTGCGAGGAAACGATGGATGCCATTGCAGCATCAGGTAGCTGTGCACTGTGCAGCATTTAGCTACGGTAGGCAAGCCAGATTGCGCTGGCAGTGATCTAATATCAGCTAGCAGCCCGACTATGCGACAGTATCAAGCGCCTCGAGTTCATTCTGGAGGACAGCGGGGGGTTGCGCTGCCAGCTTCCATGGAGAGTCTTACCTAGGGATGCTCAAGCCAGCTTGGTCGAAGCGTCGATCCAAGATGCACTCTCCTCGATGCTGGTACAAGGGGAAGTCGCGGGGATGGCACTACAAGAGCATGAGCCAAAGTGTCCGCTTCAGCATCTTGTTCTCCATCCTTGCCTTCTCAGCCACGCTGGTTGTGATTTGCAAAGGGTGGACGGGGCAGGATACGTGGTATGCTGAGGCGCCGGGTTTGACTGAGCTAGGAAAGCAGAAACGGTAGGTGCAGAACTGTGCACCTTGTTCCTTTCTTCTCCTCCTTCTACTGGGCCATCAGAAAGTAAAGGAAGAAAAAGCACTTGAGGATGACCGCTCAAAGCAGGGAGTCTTGGAGAAGTGTTGTCACCTTGGTGTGCAACTTCTGATTGTGAGGCTCAATATAGTCAAGCAGATCTATTTTCCTCAAATCTCATGACTGCAGCTCGCTCAGTAAGCTGATATCTTCTTATTTGGGAAACAGCTTACCCACAATCCTCATGCCACCATGCTGAGCTCAAGGGATTGCTGAGGACCTGCGATTCTCAAGTGGCCACATTACACCCAATTTAAGGACTCGTAAACGGACTTCCTTGGGATGTCTTCAATACCCGATGTGTTCATCAACTGTAAATTTATGCCTGCTTCAACTCTAGGCTCCAAAGAGACATACTGCCAGCCAGTTGTCCAATTGCCAGGCCGCTTCAGCGTTGCTTTAGGCCCTGAATCAGCGCTTCTGACGAGGAAGCCCTTGCGATCTTTGTATCTTGCTTTCTTCAGCAATCCTGCGACTCAGATTGACAACCTCACTCCTGCATAGTGTACCATTGCTTTTGCTTCAGTTAAACACTCCAAGGATTGCCGCTCTTCGGGCGCTTTAACCTGCCTTTGCCTTGACAGGCCAATCGGACCGCGCTCATATTAGCTTCTTCCAAGCTGCCTGGAAACTTATCCAGTCCCAACTTGAAGGTTCCCACATCAACTTAGAATAGTGCATGTGCTCATGTCAACACGTATGCGGGCTGCAGGTACACCATAGTGGTGAACACATTCAAGCGGCACGACCTGCTCAAGCGGAGCTTGGAGCACTACGGACACTGCAACCGGGCTGACGCTATCCGAGTGCAGTGGAGTGAAGCAGACCCCCCGCCTGCGGATGTTGCATCCTTTTTGACGGCGGATAGGGGCATGCCTGGGAGTGACGATAGTGTGGAAGTGAAGTGAGTCAATTGAGCAGAACAAAGATTGCTTTTGTATGTTCAAGTCTGCCAGCATTGGATAGCCTGGCCACAAGCAGTCATTTTTCGTGTTGTGTTGGGGAAAGTCTGTGGCTCTCTTTGGAGATGTCGTCCGTGATCTATGTTTTCCAGGGGATTGTCTGCGCTGATGACTGTAGGTCAAGAGCGGTCTGGAAAAGGAGGCCCCTCCCCTCATCAAAGTTGCTGCACCTCCTATCCCCCTACAGTTGCTGAGCGAGGTCACACTGTGAAAGCCTCCTGCTGCTCCGGGTTCACGCAAAAGCGTTATCCAACCAATCCAGACCAAATTCAGTGAGACTGATCCTTGATGTGTTGCAGGTTTGACGTCCATTTAGAGGACAGTCTCAACAATCGATTCAAACCGCTCCCAGACGTGCGAACGGAGGCGATCTTCAGTGTAGACGACGACTTGCTGGTCCCTTGCGAGACCCTGGAGTTTGCATTTGAGCTGTGGACAAGCGCCCCGGACCAGCTTGTTGGGTTTGTGCCGCGGATGCATTGGCGGAAGAAGGTATGTCCGCTTCAGAAGCAGCAACGCAGACAAACTTATCTATTCAACCTCTTCAGGCGCCAATGTTGGCAGCTTCACGGTCTATCAAAGTCCTGCAAGCAAGTTGAAATGCATGTAGCTGCAGATCCACCAGATTGCTTCAATTGCAGGACCGCCTTTCCTGAAAGGCCTCAAATCTTGAAGCCCCTACTCTCAGCCAGGAACGTACGTTGTGGTCCTGGGAATTTTGCCGCCCATCGGCGGTAGTCAGCAGTCCCTTGAGATCTGGTGATCTGATATCATGTTGCTCAAGGGCTACAGTGGGCTTTCTGGATCTTCTTCTTTTCCCCTTTCTCTTTCTGTTCCTCGGTCCCTTCCAGGCTTCCCTGTTCTTTTCAACCGAGTCCATAAGAGTCTGAAATCAGCGCTTGAAAATCGCTTAAGCCATCATCATCAAGGTCTCTCGGACGAAACGTACTGGATTTTCCGAGCTCTGCTAAAAACCACAAGTGGTTTTACATGAGACGCGGTCCTTGTGACCGCCAGTGCATCCCTGTTGATGTTCCAGCTATCGATCACTGTCTGATACATAATCGTCGATGCTTTGCGGTTGCTGGGGATGAGTTGACACAAGCGGTTACTGTTGTCTGGGCTATCTATCTTTGCCTCGCCCCGCCCCATCACGGGCGTTAGGTTCCGCATGGATCGAAAAATTGCTAGGCTCGCCACCTTCGCGTCTCCAGTGCGCAGACAGGTTTCTACATCACCACCCTAGCTAAATCTATACCAGGTCTGTGCTTTTCATACCACGTGATTCTTTAAAACGTTCTCAGTGGTCCTGAGGACCGCAGATGAGCGCTAAACGCGGAACCTTGGCATGATTGTTTGAGTTTCAGTTGCGTGATCCTGCCACCTTGGACGCTCTTTGTGTAGCCCGGTTTCTAGGACGATCTCACCAAACGCCCTATCATTTCGTTACGAGTCAACCACCTAAACCCGACCATCACATACAGAAAAGGTCACGTGCATGCTGCTTTTGTTAAGCGTTGTCTCCCTTGTCAACGGGGGGAGAGACGTATTATTAATCTCAGGCAGGGCCTTCAGACAGTCTAGACCCAACCGAGAGCACTTTGACTTGCTGGGTTACAGTCAGCACAACCTAGCTCTGTCTTTCTCTTACAGAACTCCAATCTGCTGCGGAAAGCGATATCAACTGTTCCTCAACTCTTCTTGCAGAAATGCTCCGTCCTTTGAAAGAGGTCGTCGTGTGATCTGAATTGTTGAGAGGACCTGATGGCCCGTATGCGAGTGTTCCGAGACGCACAAGCGTCACCGCGTCTTTTATCTATCGGCAACATGAGAGCGACTTTTCTGGGCAGTGCGCGCCGTGTAACCTTGTGGTTTCACTGTCATTAAGCTTAACCGTCCTTCAATCTTCTCCCCAGCACTCCACTCCGGCGGAGTACAGCTACGGCGGCTGGTGGTCCGTTTGGTGGACGGGGCGCTACTCCATGATCCTGACAAAAGCAGCCTTCCTGCACCACAAGTACTTCGAGCAGTACACAAACGAGCTTCCGCGGGAAATCTTTGCGTATGCGCATAAAGCCAGGTGAGTTCGAGAAGGGAGGACGTGTCCCGTCAGGTATCCGCTCACCTGCTCTTGCTCAAGATCGCTCTCGTTGAAGACTTGCACCCTCCTGCTTTCTGTAGAGGAGTGCTTTTAAAGGATTCTCGGTACCCCTCGAACAGCATCAAAGCTGGGCCGTCGAGACTGAAGTCCTGCATGCGACCGGCCTTTTGCACGCACGTTGCCGAACCAGTCCAGATTCTGCTGGCGCTTTGTTGCGGTCGTTTGGATATTTTGCTTACTAACATTGGAAGCACACTGCCCGAAGGCAGGCCGGGGGATGGGTCACCACAAGTGGCGACGCTGGAAGGAGTTCAGAGTACGCCAGAGCAAGTAGTGTCGGTTAATTGCACGATTGCGCCAGAGAAATTTCGAGATGAAGTTAGGATCCTAAAGCAAAGCCAACCCGGACAAGAGACTGCGTGTCGAATGCTGAGACGTGCACCTTGTGCTGTGCAGAAACTGTGAGGACATTGCCATGTCGTTCTTGGTTGCGAATCAGACTGGTGCCCCACCTTTGTGGGTGAAAGGTATGGGCCCATTTCGCGCGCCCAAGGATGATGTGCCTCAGATCCTCTTTACGAGTTTTATTTTCTGACAGCTTTGGTTAGATGTGCGTCGAGCTCTGCATGAATTCGTTACGGTTGCACCCTGCGTGCATGGGGCGTGCGGTGGAGCCAATTGGAGATGGTATGCCCCTGTTTTTGCGTCCACTCCCTTCAGCTTTCCCGTCCAAAGATCTAGTGCACGCTTGGCAATGGACGGTGACTATGCATCTCAGCGTGTTCCAAGCTTTGATTTTTGCTGCTGAACAGCCCGGTACTGTCTGCGTTGCAGGTGCCTTTTCGGAAATTGGGTCGTACGGGATAAGCAGCTTGGGCAACCACCAACAGCGGCGGAGCGAATGCTTGAACCAATTCCATCGGATATATGGTTACATGCCACTGATAGAGGGGCACGTAAAGGCCGTTCAGGCTGTGCGTGACTGGTTCTGGTAGGGCCTTAGACACAATTAGCTTTGGTGGTCCTCCTTAACAATGAAGCAGATTCTTAACTTAGATGATTGGCATCCGGACATGTCCCATTCTTGAATGGAAGGTCTCTTATGAGATTAGATATTAGTAGTGGCAACGCTTGTAAAAGCCAGGCTATGAAGTTTAAGATCGTTTGTCCGTAGTAAAGCTGCACTCAGCCACGTACGTACAAGCTGGTGGCAAGTGGTGTTACAATCACGGCCACATGCTCCTGTAGCCAATTGAGGTTCTCGACAAAGCCAGCCGTGTATAGGTATATGCATCCACGTTCAGGTCACACATTGTGAGGCTGCGTGAATAGCCGTGGGGTGAGCCGAACTCATCCAAACGCCACATCATTTCCCTCCTGGCTGGCATTTCAAACAGGCTTGAAACCCGGTCAGACGGTTCCAGAATGCAATCTATCGCATGACATATATGCGGGTTAATGCATTGATCCCATGGCCCTTGGCACACTGCAAACTTACCTAGGCCGGCACCATAAGTTGTCTTCATTGTTTGACCTCATGGTATGACCTCATAGTAGACGTCTGAAGTAATTACCATTGGCACTATAATGTCGGGATTAAGCATATTGATGTGTCGCATACGTACGTTCGATGCGGATCGCGGAGCTTGCTCCGATCACGCCATTCGAAGATCATGTGCCGCCAGTCATGCCAGGTCACCACTGTGCGCAGGTGGTACGCGTATACATGGAATTCATATAAGCTTTCAAGGTTCATTTCATGACGGTGCGGCTATCTCATGATTTTGATCGATGACGCCGGCTGCAAGAGAATCATTTCATTGAAACTTGAAGAGCTTATATTGAGCGAACAGTGACCTACTTCCGGTCCGACCGTCGCGAGTGCCAGTCGATCCAACTCGCGTATCATGGTCACTGATGCAGCATGCACAAACGTCCTGCATGTACATCCGACAGGGCCAAATGTTGCAGACCCTCTGTTCAAGTTTGCAAAGCGAACCAAAAGCCAATTTGTATGCTTAAACGTGGCTCAATCCTGTCTGTTAT
Source organism: Klebsormidium nitens (assembly GCA_000708835.1). Classification (NCBI taxonomy): domain Eukaryota; kingdom Viridiplantae; phylum Streptophyta; class Klebsormidiophyceae; order Klebsormidiales; family Klebsormidiaceae; genus Klebsormidium; species Klebsormidium nitens. Next base: position 101,405 of record DF237103.1, on the reverse strand, counting down.
TGTCGACTTAATGGCAAAACTTCCTAGAATGATCTTCGTTCCAGTCCCCCAAACAGACTCGGAGAGTTGTTCCTTGTGATCCCGCAGCGATTCAACCTAAAAATGACCCAAGCCACCCGGTATTGCCTTAATCTTTCTTTCGATGAAATTCACTAACTTACTTTGGAAAAGGCCTTTGACTGCTTGAAGAAGGTGTATGCCCTAGCAGACCACAACATACCAAATATCATTAGCATCCGTGTCTATGGCCTGTAACTAGTGTTTGTCGTGAGTTGCCTCAAACTGTCCAAATGTAGACCTTTGACGGCTTTATTTCGAAAAAGACCGCTGTCATCCAAGCCAAACAGGACATTTCAACCTGAAAACTCGCACCCTTGATCCGGTCATCTGATCCATGTTCACTGTCCACTTCCAATCGAATCCTGCAATGATCCTGTAACCCATCCCCTCCCCGCATTTCTACCCGCAGTCGAGCGCTTCCCCTAAAGCTCTTTGGGCCTGCCAAAGTTCTCCGAGCCCCTTGTAAAACTGCAGCGCCTGCGCCGGCGCCAAAAGTGCACATAGTTGCCGGCGCGTCTCTACCCGTAACCGGTCTGCGTCCAACAACAATCGCTTCAAACTCTGCAACCTCCTCGTGGCGTCGTCCATCAGGGCGACCTTCCGCCGGACGTCCGGGTCTGGCATCGCAACCTCGTCCGAATCGCCGGTCGATCCGCTGGACCCAGTCCCCGAATCCTGCAGCGTAGAAGTGTCAGTAACAAAGGCTGGAATCGCAGGACCAAGTAGAAGACCCCAGATGCAGTAAGATAGCTATACGAACCCAATATGAACCAAAAAGCGGGCAGGTCGCCAGGAAACAGCCTCCAGAGCAGACCCCCGAAACGAAGACCAGGGACTCGGCGCACGATTTCTGTACAAGTGCCAACCAGCCTCTAATCCGAGGGCCGACTTTCCAGGCTGGAAACTGCGACTGACCAGCCAACGATAACAACTTTACGTGGAGTCTGCTGCAAAAAGAAGGCTTGCAAGGCCTCCACTTTATCCGCAAGGGACCCTCTCAGACATGCTGTTTCCTCGTTGCCATCACCCTTGCACCTGTCCACAAGCATATTTGTCGGACGGTTACCTGACCCACCTCGAGTCAGGTCCGTTGTGCAAGGCCACGTGCGGCAAATTCCCATCGAAACAGCTAATATCGCAGATACTGTGATGCCCCCAGAAAACAACTTGATACGAAAGATCCGGAGAGCTCAAGCTGTCGCCGGGTGTCTCCGGACCACTTTGCATCGTCCGAACATGCAACATCCAAGACAAGCCTCCGACTCTCCGAGCAAGTACGCCGGAGAGCCGCTGACGTTGCCAGCAACGCTGGTGATGCGAAGAACATTGCAGGCGCGATAAGGAACCGGGTTTCAAAAGCGACTCCTTAACCCTACCTGGCGGCTCAGGTTATCCGCAACCCCGGGCGGCAATGGCAGCACCGGCATGGTGGTCTGCACCTCTGCTAGCTGAGTGGACAGCTGCTCCTCGAGACGGATCGTGCGCTCCTGCAGGAGGAGGGGCGAAAAAGCTCTTCGAGGGACCTCAGCATTAGAAGACCACCTACGGAACTTTGCCGCTTTTTATAAGCTTCCGCAATCGGCGTTTAAGAGAACTCAATCCCAAAATGGTTTTAGGCATCCCTATTTCCCAGACTCAAGGTTGAGAGAGGAGGCTCGAGTTGAATGTGGCGCGACTGAACCTGAAAAAGCATTTCGTTTGTCAGAGACTTGTGCTCACAAATCGCATCAGCAAGCGCCATCGAAATCATTTGAGACGGAGTTCAAAACCTCTGCTTGTTATCCTTCTTATTGAAGCATCTACCTTCAAGCACACCAGGGGTGCAGCCGGCATCTCCCGACTGATGAAGGGACTCCCCCAGAGTGGCTCCTGATAAACTGAGAAGTCTGAAGCCCTGATTCAACAAGACTTCAATCTTGGACAATTGGACCTGAGGCCCCTACCTGCAAGCTGCTTAGCGTCGTGAGCTGACTGCTCGTAAGGGATGCTAGGGACGAGGACTCCTCGCCCTCGAGGAGTGCTGCCAGGCTGCGTGAGGTTTGGGCTCCGATCTGGGAGTAGATGAGCTGGAACATGATGGTTGGGCGGACGCCCCCCAACCACGAGAAGGCGCGCTCAAAGGGAGTCTGCCATAGGCCCGCAGCCATGTAAAGGACATCCCCTGGGTAAAGTAAAAGCTCAGAGTTGACATTTGGTTGCTTGTAAACGCGACAAATTGGGTGAAGTCTACATTGCAAGGTTCGCTGCGGTGAGGCCGTCGAGGGTGGACTAGCCAAGGTTGCGTGCATTAATCTCAATCTCGACCACCCTGTGAAAGAAGGTTCAACGGTGTTCTGTACTGCCGTGTTCTGCACAGGGTCTTTTGCCGTGTTCATTTGGCTTGATTTTGCACGCCTCGCAATATTGTGCAGGGTTTTCAAGTTACCATTTGTGCCTTAAGGCTGGGCCGGGATCTCTGACCAAATCTTTTCTTGTTGGACATCTGTATAACAGTGGGGGAGGAAGGAGGGGAAGGAAGGGGGAAAGGGAAACACAGGGGGTGCGGAACCAGGAAGTGAGAATCTCGTGGTTTTAGGTTCAGATAATGTGGGGGAAGGAATGAGAGAGATAGAAAGAGGAGATGGAAAAGGAAAGCAAAAGTCGGTGAAAAGTTTGAATAATTTGACAAGAAGAGAATTCGGATTCTGGTCACGAAGCAGTAGCATCCCCTTCAGCACTGTCAAAATAAAAGCATTTTTCTGATGCCAGAAATATTCCTCTTCAATGAGGACGGATAACCACTTCAATTGAGGAAAGCAATTGGAAAAGCAAAAGCTGATATCCATCCTGATGCAGGGGCAGATCTCACTAAGATTGGTGCTCAAAGGCCCAGATATCCATGGGCAACCTGACCATGCTTCAAAACAATGCTGCAGAAGGCTGAAAATTACTCCTGAACAAAAATTTTATTAGGTTGACGACAAACCCCCTCAACATTCTCATCACCCAAATGGACGCACATTGTTGTCCGTAAGCGCGCCAAACCACCGCACCAACATCTCGGATTTGTTTACAAGTTCTACCACCTAGATCTGTACCAAGGATTTCAACGTTTGTCATGACCTCAAGATCGGAGTCACTTGCCAGCAATCAAGCGACATCGACCATGTGCGCTACAACTGTAGCAGCTTACTGCGGTTTCTCCTGCTCTAGCAATAGCTTTGGAGACATGGCACTGACCTATAAATGTGCTCATCTTGAGCTCATTTTTATTCCCCCCTTAGCCGGTGCAATGGGAGCTTGTCTACATAAGCATATGGACTCCAAAGTAGAAACCAAACGTCCAAGATCTCAACTTCTTTGTGACACACCAATATATATTTACCTGTGCAGCTAAGAGTGTTGGTCGCCTCTGGCAAGGGACGTTTTCAAGCCTTCAAAGGCTTGGCACCAAATACATTCCTCGGATTTCTAAGAGATGAGTGCTGATTGACCAACGACCTATTTGAGATCGCTTGAGATCGCTTGAGATCGCTTGAGAAGGATTTCAAACGAAGTAATGAACTTGAGTCTGCTCCCAAGGACTCGCCATGAGGCCACAGCCTGCTTCAAGTAGACAACGAAAACCTGCCAAGGTGCCTACCTTCAATTGCCTTCGCCTTCGCACTCCCCAGCTCATTCCACAGGTCCACGTGGGGCTGCACGTCTTGAGGCAACACATCAGCGTTTCGCTGAGCCTCCAACCTCCTAACGTCAGCAAGGCTGGCATCCAGCTGCTTCGACCAATCGCTGAAGAAGCTTTCGAAGAAGGCTGCAGCAGCATCCCCGTCCATGAAGTTTCTGCTTTCGCTAAGCACTATTCGGCTCTCATTGGAACAGGCTGCATTCGACGCCCTGCTACAAAGTGCAATACTGCGCCCTTCAGTGACAGAAAATTCCTTTCCCAAGGACCAGTCTTTCTTGGTAGAAGCTATATAGAGCTGTCCTCGCTTGCATATAAGCACTCTTTCTGGTGGAAGTTCCTGTGCGTTTTGTCTCCTGATTCTGCACCAAGGACCTTCGCTGAAGGATAAGATTTTAAACAAGAGCTCCTGCTCATTGACATACTTCGACGTCTATAGTCATATGATATGAGCAAGATGCAATGCCGTGGGGCAGTCCTGCAATGAATCTCGACCAACCGCCGTAGCGAACTCTATGAACACGGGCTGCTCCATCGCCTCAATGTAGGTCCTTGTTGACGTCGACGGCCATGTTGACTGAATAGATTTGCAAATGCCAACGAGGTCTCTAGAGCACTTGCTCAACAAAGCAGAAAGATTGTCTCGATCAAACAGAAAGAATGGCCAGTCCAGCTGTGGGGAAAGGAGACGATGGACATCCAAAGTGAGCGCGTCGAGCAACTACCTAGGAACACCTAGTAAGGCTACGGTATATGCAAGAAGAGACGAGATCGCAAGTACCGTACCAATTGTCCGGTTGGGCAACATTTACCTGGATATTCTTTGACTTGCCCAAAATCCTGAAGTAAAATAAATTCCAATCAAGATTTGCAGATCATTTTGCCCCGTTCAAAAAACAAAATAAGTGGATAAATGACGCTGCCCAAAATCCATGAGATACGAAATTAATTATTGGGCAAAAATCGTAGGTACAGGTTGAATAGGTAGCAATGGGTGTACATGGCGAGACGGTACCGTTTAGGACCTAGGTGCCGAGTCCCGACGCACCGTACTGTAGGCTGTCAGTGTCAGAGTGATTCTGACCTTGTCGCACTATCATTGTCAGTTTGTAGGTGTTCCTGTAGTACGTGTGCCTGGATAGGTACCTTGCCATCGCAACCGTGCGATGGGAAAATGGATGGCTGTCATGCTATCTACGTCAGCTGTCAGAATGAATATCTTGGACGGTCCTCTGGAGATCTCAAGAAGCACTCCGAATGATACCACGTGATCTGTGTGAAACACTCGGATTAGTTATGAAGGTGCCAAAGTATCTGCAATCCTCCGAGCAACCCCGGGGCTCGGATACGATATACCTATCAATTTTCCCGTCGCGCGGGAAGCCGCATTTCCTCTAATTAGCTAGCGCTCTGGTTCGAGCCCCGACTCCCTCACCCGGCCTTCCCAGGCTGCCAGCTGGTGCCTCGGAACTAAAACCCTCCTAAGTCCACGGTCAACCCTACTAGGGCTTTACTGGGCCGCGCCTGCCCAGTGCCGGTGTCATTAACTTTACCAGCCCATGTGGCATGCAGGCTGGCAGAAGGTACGGTATAAGTTGTAACAGCCCGGTCACCCGGTGCATGGGCGCTACAGCCTACTACCAGCCGGTTACTACATACCAGTGACTTCTATCGATTAGTTCAATGGGGGTGACCCATTGTCCGATTCAAAGTTCAGGATCGAATCAGTCCAGACTCCACTAGGTAGGTTCAGCCACCCGGTCGACCGGCGCGCCTTGCGCCAAGCCCATGGCTTGTCATTTGCGACTCTGGTGTCCGAACCTCTATAGGTATTCTGCTACCGTATTTAGAATCTAGATTCTAGATTCTAGAACTTTCACAGTGGACAGGTTTAACCGAGAACTTTAACCAGGAAAGACCGGGGCCCCGGGCATCATCCTCGGGTCACAATTGAACGGTTGCGCAGACTTGCAATGACGTCACAGTCATCCATGAACTCGTTGATGACGTTTGCAAGGCGCTCTCAAGAACGTCAAGACTCAAAGACTCAAGAGTCAAGCTGAGCCGCTAGTTCGGCCGGGCCGCACATTGGAGCTGCGCCGACGGGCTGCCGCCAGCCTGCCGCCATGGCATGCATGCAAAAGAGCTCAAAAGATCATCGAAATGCAATCATCGAATTTGAAAAGAGACCATCATCCCCACGCTTGCAATTAGATAAATCAAAGCATAGACCACAATGTCATTCCAGAAGAGCAAAGGTAGTCCACGAGGTAGGCAATGAAAGAAGGGTTGTCAACTTCGTTCACTACCAATCCACCTGAACCTAGAAGTATAGAAGCATAGAAGCTTCTCTGCTGTCTTGTTATAAGATACACATGACCTATCCACTATGGCTTTTTATTGAGGACAGGAAGGCAAACCGGAACATCTCATGCCGTATAAATTGAGAAGACTCATATGCTTGCATGTAGATTGGCATGCTTGTCATATGAATCTAGCTTTTGCTGCTTCATACTATCTGCTCGGTCGTTGCGAAGCCGCTTGGCACGGCAATAGGGAATCTGCTTGATTCACTCGTTCGCACGTTTCTTCTCAGAGCTGCCTCTATGCGCAAGTCTCGCATGAAACGGGCTCCTACTCCTACCTAATGAGTCGCTCGCTTTGTGATGCTCGTGCTCAAGTCGCTAACCTCTTCCGAGTTCGCTCTGTTTTCAGGGTCCGTGACTTAGGTTGGTCCGTCCTCGCATGAGTCTGACCTAGTAGCCCATCGAGCCCATCGACCTTCAGCAATTTTTCCGAGAAGATAGCCCTAGCATATGCCCTTGCTCGGAGCGTGAAAGCCGGACACTTTCTAACTTTCACTCCGAATTAGATAGGCCTTACGATTTATAGGACTCCCGCACTTGGCTTCGCTCGGAGCGTGAAACCCCTGCCAGAATTTTACTCCGATTTGATGTTTGCCTGCCTCTGTCACATGGTATGTGTATATTACATGTGTATCGCGTGCCATTACCTTTTTCCCCTTCAAATGAAAAGATACCCAAAGCTATGAAGTACGGGGCAGGGGTTTTCTAACGGCCGGCATGCTGCATGTGTGTACCGATGCACCGCATCTGCTTTTGTGCCTTTCTGCGGTCGACAACCTTAATTTGAAGATCGCCGCCGGCGCGGCTTTCCGCTAGTTAGTACTAATCCTAGATTCAATAGTCTTCTAGCCTATATCCCCGGAAAGCGTAGTTGTTTCGCTAGCGCATGCATTAGCCAGTAGGAGACGTTGACAAACTAGGTATGTACTAATTTAGCACACCAAGATTTGGGAGGGTAGCTAGGCGTTCAGAACTCAAACCATTTATTCCCATGTATGCCATGGAAGCTTATGGCCCATGTGGCTACGGCGTCTGATAAAGAGAACATCATTGGGGGCTCATGGGCCATGGCATATTATAGGTTTGTCAAATCGCGCCTTGACAGCGGAAGTAGAACCCCTGTATCAGGCCGTATCTTCATTCGATCACTTGTTTGCGGCTGATTTGCAAATGATGTCGCGTTGGAGCTTGCAATTTAGACGAAAGCTGATTTCTTTAGGACGTCAGACTTAGCCCGCCTGCAAACATGGGTGCAGGACCTGGCACAGAGATGTTGTTCCAAACATTTGTTGCGCCTAGCATTGGTTTCTTTGATTGTTGACGCGTTCAGCTCGAAGGTCGTCAAGCACGAACGAACTTGGCAATTCAGGAGCCTATTTGCACAAATCCTTCATTCCATGCTTAGAGGGATTGAAACCTCAGAGGCTCTAGCTGGGGCGCTCAATAAATCCTCGAGTAGTAATCTATCACCCCTCTTTTGGTGACCAAGAGAGGATGAATGTACTCTGTCATTCGCCAGCAGATGGCACGCATCACCAATCTACTTGCTTACACACGCCTAGGCAGGCTGTTGTCTTGACCTCGGAAATTCGTCTCGAGACTCGTGCGTACTCGCTCGATTATCGCCTGCCCGCAAAGAAGTTTGAAATCCATCCGAGGACCCTTTCTACGACCTGGTGCAACAAGGAACGATGATGTCAGGTCTGGCATCAGCACAAACACTCAGTCACTGTCCTTTCTCACGGCTCACTTGAGCGAGGTGATTTTCATCTAATTCAGAAAAATCCAGTTTGACAGGAGGGGCAAAAGAAACAAGGCAACAAGAACCTGAAGCAGATCATGTCTAATCGCTCGTAGATTTGAAACATGCTCCCAGGCCACTTTACAAATCCTGGAAACCTCGAGACCTGGTTGCGTTCCTTTGTAAGCCGATGCTGATAGTCTTATGAAAGAACTAGGCGCCCTGCCGTTCATGAATCCTTTGCGCAGGGTTCTCCGAAAGGCCTCTCTTTGGACATGTGGGCCAGCTTCACAAACAAGATGGTCAGACGAGTGTCCTTTCATACCACTTCTTGAGGAAAGCAAAGCAGGGGTGAGGAAAGGCTGAGACCGTATCTCACATTAGCAAAGAGCTAGCAGTGCAGTAGAATACCCCACGCTACCCGTTCAAGCGAGAGCAGGAAAGGATAAGTCGTGTATGAAAAACGAGCGGACAGGCAAAGGACACTGAAAAGAGAAGGTGAAGGATGGAGGGTCAAAGCAGGACCGACAAAACGTAGTGAGGGTGTACTAGAAGGTAGAACGGACCTCATCGCCCTCATCCACCCGTGGGATCTCAGCACCGCCACCGAGCGGCGCAGTGGAGCCGTCCGCCCCCGCGCCCTCATACGCGCGCAGATGTTCCGACGCCACGGCCAGCTTTCGCGATAGCTCCGAATTCGATACCTGGACAAAAGGGGTGGTACTTCAGCACGCTTTCGCTTGGGTGCTCATTGATCTAATAATTGATGCAATTTCGCGATCCAGCTTGCTGCCTGGTGACGTCAGCTGGTCTCGAGGCGCCTGATGCGCTAAGCCTGATGGGCCGGACTGCTTGGCAGTGTATTACATTCGACGACGAGGAAAAATTTAGACAAGCAAAGTAGCTTCTGTCAAAACCGGCAGAGAGGGTTGGTCTGACAGCTTGGCCAGTTTGTTTTGGCGTATGGTGACACAATTTGGAAGATGTTCAGCACCCTGAGCTTTACGGATCAAGCCACTCCATCTTCATAGGCTGGAAGCGAACTTCCAAAATGTTCCCACGAAGTTGACTCTGTCACAGCCGCAGAGGGAAGGAGACGCATAAGGAAACTTCACCGCAATGACACGTAAGGAAGAAGCAAAGCCCAGCCATCAAAATCCTTTTAAGTTGAGGTGATATGTTTCCTCCATTTGAGAAGCGCCGACACTGAATCGCCGACTGCAATTCCTTGATCCTCACCCCAGAAGACTGCAAAACCCCGCATCCAAACCCCATCGAATCTCCGCAAACTGCAAAACGAAAGGCTACACGATATCACGCAACCCAAGTCAACGGCAATCTCCAAACTCATTCTCATCCCAACCAGAACCAGAAGCTTGATATCAATTCGAAGCCCGACTGAAACCTTATGTCTAACCAACCTAAACTAACCCAAGTAAAACCCACCCGCAGCTCCTCGCACGCCTCCGTCTCGGCAGCCAGCGCTGCCGCCATCGCCCTCCGCTCGGCCGCAATCTCGTCCATGAGCCTATTCACATTCTCAATCACACGCACTTGGTCCTCCGGAATTCCGGTGGGCACCGGGAGGGATCCCCCTGCAGCAGCGGACGAAGCGCTACGCCCGAGGCGGGAGGTCGTCGGGGAGTTTTGCACAGCCAGGACTGCGGCGGCCACTGCGGCCGCAACCCGCTCCGCACTGCTGCCGGGGGCCGGTCCGTTTGGGGTCAGGGTTAGGGTTTGCATGTGCCTCGTGGTGTCAACTGTGTCGGTCTGCGAACTAGTGCCGCCTGTAGAATCCGTCCTACCATTGTCTAGCAGTACAATTTGAGAATCGGTGTTTTGATCACGGGCGGTTTGGGGGGCAACTGGGGACTCGGTTCTGCTGGGGCCGGGGAGGTCGTCGGTAGAAGTGGTGGCGTCCGAATGTTGGACAGCGACGGCACCGGCCCGGACCTGGTTCCGGACGTCCTCCAGCGCGTTCTTGTCGCCCAGCAGGCGCAGCCTGGCGACCAAGAGACGCCGCTCTGCAAAGAACGCAGCTTCTCAGCATCGTTCGGGCGTAGGGCTAATGATCTCTCGAATGCGCTACTTTTGAGTTCCGAGGGCCACTTTTCGACTCTAAAGAAACTAGACTATTGGCCTTTCAAACGCTTTACGTTTGTCTGGTCCATCTCCTCATGCAAAACAACCAAGTCTGGGATCAAGTTACCGTCCCAGAGCCATAACAGCAGAGGGCGAATTGGATGCCGGAGTAGTCGACATTCTGAGATTGGGACGGATTTCGTGAGGCACAATGGTCCAAAACCGTAAGCTAAAGAAGCAATTGAAGGAGCCACCAATAGGTGCCATAGGGAATGATTTACGAGACGATACCCCGGACTTACGAGAGGGAGGAGACGCGACGATTTAGTAGCCCGTCCACAAAATCGATTTACCAGAATCCTCCTTTTCCCACAAATTTCAATCATGCGCAAAACTGAATCAACCGTTTTTGCATACGTGGAACGGCCACCTTGAGATTCATTGGGCACTGTTCAAACGGGGTACCAGTGGAAACGCAAGGCAGCAGGATGTGGAATGTCTATCATGCAGTGCAGTCCATCCGCGAACTCGAAGGTTCTCGAATCAGGACTCTTCAAAGTCACACATTTATGCCCCGTGATAGGACTAAAGGCACCCTTCTCGGCACTGATGAGTCAGCAATGCCACACTCTTTTGCCGTGATAGAATCGGAGCCACCCTACTCGCAAAGTTTTCAAGCTTTTTATGTTGCTACCCCCGCTGTTGCCAGCGCCTCTCACCTTCTTGTAGCGCATCCATCATCTGCCGCAGTGCCGCTCGGTCCGCCGAGAGCGTGGTCAGCTGCCGCCGTGCCGCGTCGTAGCCGCTTTGCGTCCCCTCTAGTTCCTTCCGCAGCTTCAACTCCGAGGACCGCAGCTTGAGGACCTGAGCATGCACATACGGAGCTTTGAGTTTCTAGGAAATAGAAGAGACACGCTGAGACACACTGACTGGGTCGAGTCTCGCCGGTTTTGTCGTGCATTTAAAAAGTCGCTTTACATGTGGTGAGTCCTTACATGCTCCACGAGGAGCGGACGGACGCCGACTGTAGGCGCCTTCCTTGGGGGTGTCAGTGTTCTAGCGGTGCTTTGCGAAGCTAGCTTTAAGGACAGCATTCCGCAACATCGTGTGCAGTACTTGCTGGAAGTTTTTGACAGACTGCTGCTTGACTACCCAGTGGCTTACAACACAAAAAGGGTGTTCGTAACACAGGATCTTCGCAGCACGCATAAGGAATAGGGATGAAGTATGCGGCGCTTTTGGTTTCGAGTACATTCCCCCGCGGATGTGCATCCAACTGATCTAGCAGCACCAAACAAGAGTGCAAAATAGTGCCCAATACTGCTCCTCCTCCAAATCTGCACCTTCGGCGCTGATCAGATTGTCATGAATTATTTTCACTGCCTTCGGCCGAACCGAGCGTTCTGCCCGACATCACTTTTCGATCATCATGTTCCCGATTCGGAATCCCTTGTAATATTACTTCTTCTTCTGATTCAAGGCAATACGGGCTACGGACACGATAGCCAGACAGTTGACAACGACAAGGACGAGGCCGACCTGCTCTGAGAAGTGCACCCAAGAAAGGAACAGTGCGACATTAACACCAAACGAATGTGCAGAAACGTGTAAATGAAAAGGATAGAGGTAAGCCTAACCTGCTCCTCCAGGTGCACCACCTCGCGCCCCATAACCGCTGCCTGCTCTCGTACACTAAGCAGAACAAGACGGGGCTATCCGCAACCAGAAAAGGTGCAACAGATTGTGAAATAAAAAGACAAGAAATGGGCGACGAAAGAGGTTTAGCCTGACCTGCTCCTCCAGATGCACCACCTCACGCCCCATGACCGCCGCCTGCTCCAGCGCGCCCGCGTTCTCGCGCTGCAGCCGCTCGCGCTCCTCTGCCATTGCCTCTGCCACCAGCTGTATGGACAAGCATGTTCCAGAGTCTCGAAATTCTGCTTCTGGAAGATATCTTTCGAAGCTGCCTCTTCACTGTCTGAGGGTCAGAACATCTGTTGAGCCGAAACCTCCTTGAAAATTGCGCGCCTCCCTGATCGCGCTCCTCTGCCTCCGCCCTCAACTGTGCAGACGACTGTGGTTCAAATTCCTAAAGATTTGCTTTTTAGCCTCCGTTTAACTCTCCGAGTCGGCAGCCCCAATGCCCAATTCTGTCAATATTTGTTGAGCATGAACTCGCAGATGGGCAAATTGGACGGTCTACTGTTCACTTCTTCCCAACTTTGTGGTGGCTCAGACCATGCTCCGTTTAAGGCAGTGCAGAAGCTCTTCTGCCCTGCCTTATTAGTGGTTCACTCCTCGAACGCAAAGGGGTTCAATCACACATCCGTAAAAGGACGGCACGGGAGTGGTGAGGAAACAAGAGAGCACCCAAATCACGCAGACCTCAATCTGCTCGCGATCTGGCGAAGTCCGGTGCATACAATATGCCTTTAAGCTCCATCAGGGCCTCGAGAGTTTCCTTCATCCGAAGAACTGCCAAGCCCTTCAGCAATCTGCAATCTCATCCAAGTAGGTCAAACCCACTACCGCTGAATCCAGCTATTCGACAACTGCAAGATTGTCACAACACGATCTGGCGTGGCCAAGGAGTCTCGTTTTAGCGGAAAGGATGGTTTCGAGGGCCCTTCGCATGAGCTCTTGGCCACAGCTTTGGAGTCTGAGCCCGCACCTGTTGGGCTGTGATCTCCGCCTGCTGCCTCTCCAGCTCTGCCTTGAGCGTCTGCACTGCCTGTGCCTGCCGGTTAAAGTCCTCCGTCAGCTGCGAGTTCTCCTCCTCGAGAGAAGCCGCAAGCGAGCGCGCCGCTTCGGCACCCCGTTGCAGCGCAAACTTCTCCTGGGTCAGGTCTTCAATGTGCTGCAGTTGACAGGAAGAACAAAGTCAAGCTTTTTCGGAGAAGGGGCAGGGGGAACAGTATACAGACTGATGTCGTCGAAAGCTGTGCCACCTGTGACAAAGCGCGCCCTGACCAGCTTATTTGTCTTCATATTCCTACATTGGCACAGTGCACGTTAGCGAAAGCCGGGGAAGATTTGTAGATTGTTTGGTGCGTGAGTAGAGGATCTTCAAGCAAAAGACGGGGAGACTGGGAGCGTGAGCTTATAAGGGCGCCAATGTCATGGGCGCTGCAACATGCACGTCGCAGGTACCTTCGAAGGTCGATTCTGGAGGCAACATACTTTTACCTCAAGACTTCCCCTGTAGGCAACTGAAGTCGGTGCACGAAGCTGAAGTACAGAGTCGGCCCAGCAACCAAAGTTTGAGAAAAGGCGACTTCGCTGACCTGCTCCAGGGACGCAAAGTCGCTCCCGTCAGTCCGCTCCTGCCCAGGCGAGGGGACCGCCTCGTCCACCGTCGGCATCGACGGCAGCCGCAACAGTCGACTGGTTCCGTTTTCCGCCCTGGGCGACCGGGCGGATCTGGGCACAAACGGAATGAACGAACTAGAAGGTGCCGCCGCTGCCGATGAAAACGATCTCCGCGAGGGCGGGGTCTCGTCTGACTCGCGCGCAGGGCCGTCCGAATCGGGCGCGCTCGGGAAGGAGCTTCGGAAGGGTTTGGGAGGCGCCAGCGCTGACTGGAGGAGCGACCGCTTGGGCGCAGGTTTCGCCAGGCTCGGTTCGGGAGCTGACGTGGCAGGTTCTTTCTCCGTGTCATTCGACTCTTTTGAAACGTTCCCGTTCTGTGGAGGCTTGCTGGGGCCGTCCTCGACGCGCGCCGGCTTCTCGTCTCCAGTTGAATCCACCGAGCTACCCGAACTCCTTCGCCTCGGATCCACGATGGAGGGTGATCCCCCTGGATGCGTCGAAATCGGCCGTAGAGGTGGGGGGCTGCTGACCGATACTGAGGGAGTTGGGGACCGCGGCCGGCGCCGGGGGGACAGCGCCTGGCTTCTCCGAGGGCCAACCACCACCCCCTCTTCGTCTGCCGCAAGCGGCGGTGTCCGTGATCGGGGGGAGAGGGGGGGCGATCGGAAGGCGGGAGCGGGGGCATGGAGTGTCCCGTTTTGTTGGAATGGCGCGTTCTCTGACTGAGACGGAGCCTGGGGTGGAGGTTTTCTCGATTGGGAGGACGCTGGCGGGGCCGGAGAGGACGGGAAGGTAAAGGACTGCGTGGCGGGAGCAGCAGGGTTGAGATCGATTGCCGGACCCAATGGCCTGGGCCGCGACCAGATTGGGGGGCTTGCGGGTTTCTCCACCGCTCCGGGCTTCGTTTCTTGGTTCGCATTCTTGAGCTTCAGCGTCGCTGCGGACGCAAAAGGTTCAGGCTTGGCAGTCTTGACATAGGGAGCAGTGAAGGGTTCGGCTGGGTTGGCGGTGACCGGAACAAACGGGCTTCGCGGGTAACGCGAAGTTGTGCTGACTGTGGGGACCGTCGAAACTACGGTTGTGAGTGGCTGCACGGAGGTCGGCGGTCTGAACAAAATTGGGGGCGGTAAGGGGGGCTGTAAAGTAGCCGTACTGGCTGCTTGCATGATCGGAGGGCCGTTTTCCTCGCCACTCGTCGCTTCTCGAGCAATCCCGTCTGAGCCTATTCCCCCGTTTTGCGGCTCTCCGGCTCTTGAAGGTTGCGGTACCTCCTCGTGCGGGGGCCTCGGAAACTGCGTCACGGGGCGCATGGAGGGGGCGAACAAGTTGGCGAGTGAGGAGCGGAAAGACGACGCGGTTTGCGCTAACCCAGTGGAGGTTGCTTGAGGTGTGCCCAGATCCGGGGTCCGCGAGCGCTGCGGGGCCGGTAGAGGTTCCGGATCGTTGGAGACATAGTCCTTGAAAGAGGGCTGGGATTGTACCCGGGGCACCCGGGGGTCGATGGGATCGTGTGGACCTGAAAAGAATGCACTTCAGTTTGTCCTTTTACTCAGATATCATGAAGATCATGTTTGGTCGTCTGCACAGTCAGACCAGGACGTCTGCATCTCGCTGTCTCTTTTGAAAGAATCAAGCGGAGGCAGTCTGTTTTGATGTTCTGATTGCAAACAGAAGAATCAACAGCATCTTTACAATCCCTTCTCAAGTGGCAGAAAGCGAATTGCAGTATATGGTGTCACACTCAATGACCTTAACTACGAATATCTTGTTTTCAGGTTTAGGCCCAACACTAGTCACGAAGTTTAGAAAGGCAGGTCAGCTGACCCCTTCTTGTCTGATAGTAGAGCTGGAAAACACTTCGGAATGGAGGTTCTTCGTCTACAGCTGCTTTCCAAACCGACTTACCTATCCCAGCTCCTTCTGATGCTCCCTCCGCGGCAAACACGTCGTCCAGCCTCCTCCGCGCAGAGGCAATCTGCGGTGCATCCCCTGCCGCACTCAGCCGCGCACTCACTGGGCCCGCAGGCCCATCTCTGCCCCTGCCGGCACTGCTCAGTGTCATGGGGGTGCCTTCCCCCGGTTCCCCTGACAGAGACCGCCCCGTATTCCTGCTGAACGCCGACGTGGCCTGCTCTTCTACTGCACTTGCTGGATTCGACGACCTGGGTGGTTCCTCTTGCCTTGCAGTCGGAGGTCTACTCGGCTGAGAGTCCGATCTGTTCTCTGAAGCTGTCCTCTCACCGCAAGTCGTAGCAGAAGCGAAGTTTGTTTGAGCCAAGTTGACCGCCGGTCTTAAGGTTTCAGGGACAGCCTGAGAGCCAGGACGAGACGACGTTGCGGCCCCGTTGAACACTGCCTCCGGCGGGGGTGCCACAGTGTGTGATACCTCTCTACCCTGGTATGAACTAGAAGGGGCGCCAGCAGCAGGAGGTGCCGTCTCGGGGGGGCGTCGTGCGGGTGTCGGTAGCCACGGCAAGGAAGCGGGGGCTGGTGTATATGTCACAGAGACAGGTTGATCCCGAGCAAGCGGTGAGTTACGCTGGGGAGAGGGACTGCGTTGGGGGGAGGGGGAGGGGGAGGGAATGGATGGCGACAGCAAGGGGATCGCTGATGAAAGAGGCGGTTCTTTGCGCGGGGGATCAGGCGACGACGCTACAGAAGAGGAGGAGGCGCCCCCGTCAGAACTGTTGGCCCGCTGGAACTGGCCAGGGCGAGTTGTGCCAGATGCGGGCCTCGTTTCCCTGCCACCTCCAGGAAGATCGTTTTCGCCTCCGGAACTTGCTCTCACGCCTGCCGGGGCCTGCTCTCCAAGCGCTGCTTGACTGGAGGTCTCCCTCTTGCCCTCCTCCAAAGCATTGGTTCCGGTCACTTTGTGTCCTTGTTCCCCTCCAACCTGAGGAGCCACAGTCTGTGCAGGTTTGGAAGCTCCAACGCCTGCTGGCAACTTTTCCCCTTGCCTGCCACGCCTAGTTGATTCCAAGCCAGCACTCACAGCTCCAGGTGCTCGCTCGCCAGCACGAGCAGGAGTCCCCGCCGATTCAACACGCCGAGAAGACTGAGAGGCAGCTTTAGTTCCTTCTGACCGATTGGATTGTTCCCCCTGAGCTGAATGCCCATTGCTCATACCCGCTGTGAGGTCGCTATTGTCGAGAGGACGACTAGCAGTCCTTACGGTGCTCTGCGCACCTGTGCTTGATACACCCAGTCCAGGAATTGTGGCCGTCTCTATTCGGTCCCCTTTCTGCTCATTTCTAGTGGAACTGACTTGACTTGCTGCCCCGTTGGCTGTGGGAAAGGGCGCTACGGACGTTCTCTTATCGGTCGATGCTTCTGACAATGCAGATGTTCCACCAGGAAGCCCATCTTCCTTAGCGGCACCTGCCTCGCCCTGAGCTGTAGGCACCTTTTCAGTCTTAGGTGGCGGAGTGCTTCCATCAGCGGTTGAGCGGTCCTTGGATCCACTTGTTTTAGAGCCGGTGCCTGCCTTTCCCTTTCCTTTGGCAGCCGCGGCCTCCGCCTTCTTTCTTCTGAAGTCCTCTAGCTGCAGATGAGAAGTTTACTAATCAGATCCTTGATATTGTTTCCATCCAATGTGAGCTCATGGGTGTATAATGAGCTACATGTTGTTTTTTAAGCATCCTGACACAGCTCTCGCATTGTGCAGAAGCTGAGGCGTTCGATATAACATCGAAGGACAGAAGAACCTTTTTGCACAGTAGCTCTAAGGCTGGTCTCTCAACGGCGACGAGAGAAAATAGGCAGTTTATTGTGCACTTTCGGCTTCCCTGTTCCAATTCAGCTGTACATTATAAATAACATCACAGCTTCATACCAACGTCAAAATGTTCCACAAGTCTAAGTGTTGCTTCTTTTTCTAAGCAACCTGCCACTCAACCTGTCTAGAGACATCATGTAGCCAATGTGCCTCGATGAAGGACAGGAGACTCTACAAAGAGCCGACTGGATCTGCTCCAGCAAACATGAGGGGCACATTTCAGTGAAGCTGAAAATAAGCAAGGGTTTGTTTGATCATGAGAGATGCCAGTAACATTGGTGAGAGTTAGCGAGCGGCGCCTGAAAGAAGGATCATTAAGGCAAAGCCCTAGGTCTTACCTTCTTCCTTCCTGCTTGAGCCAGGTCTCCTTTCTTTGAAGCAGGCTCCATTGTTTTTCAGCCGGCAGCTGCAGCAAGAGATTTCACACCAGCTGATCAGCATAACCCCAGCTGCCCCATAAACCAATGACCATGCACCTGATGCTTCTATTTACAACTTCAAGTGGGGACCCCGATTACGGGGCAAAAAGTTTCGCCGCGCCGTCCAGCCAAAATTTGACTTGCGGACGTGCCAAAGACCAGCTACGGACGGTCCACGTGGATAGCATTGTTGACGTCATGCCAGCTTTGGAGTGGCGTTCCGTACGGTACGAAATTTGATACCCCTTGAAATTCAAACCGCCGATCGAAATGTCCGGTCACATCGCACGCTTCAAATCAGCTAAATCAAATCGAGGCGGCCGCGCGGCGGCCGCGCTACTCAGCTCGCCGCGCAGTCGCCTGGCAGTGACCGTGACCGTACGGGGACCGCACTAGCGTACTATGCTACTAGCCTACACTACTTTGGGCATAGAGGAATGGAGGAATAGAGGCATAGACTGAGTCATACTTGTATCATCGAAGGTGCAAACGCTCAAAACCTCAATATTCTGAATATAATATATTTAAGGCTTCGCTTCCCTGCATCGTTTGAAAGAATCGACTTCCACCATGCAGTGACTGACCGGGCACTGACCATTTGACCATGGTCACACAATGGTAAGTGTAACTACAGACCATGTTCGAATGCCTTACCATCTTTGAATCATAGTGCCATTTAACGGTAGTTTTGCTACCATGAAATGATTCGACGGAAGTGGGACCAAAGCCCTCTCACAAATTCCAAGTGACTGGCATTGGACCCGGAAATCGTCGGCCAGACTGAGAGCCGGTTGGTCTGGCACTATTTCTACGAGACCTGCAATATTGAAGCATTCAAACAGCTTGTCAAGGGTTGTTACTAATGCGGACTTGGAAATGTGAGAGTAGAGTTCCATGCACTTGGGTGGACAAGTCACAGTGGCTTGGTGCTAATTACCTGGGTGTTTGGCCCGGCTAACTGGCACTAATCAACCTAGGCGATTTTGCCACGATTCTCTGATTTCCTTTCGGCATTTTGATTGCCACATTGTATAAGCTGCCACTCGAGCACATAGCCAGCCACACGGATCCAAACGTAGGTCCTATGCGGTTTGTCCAAAGCTTCTATGTGGCTTGTGAGGCGTCAAATGCTCCAAAAGTGTCATTTTCGGGCACAAACGATGAAATTCCTCAGCCAAAACTTCAAATTAGGCGCTGAAAGTTTGTGTGGGTCCGGGCCATCGTAGGGACTCATTTTGGTCGCATCGTTTACAGGGTCATGCCCAACGTCAAGCGTTAGCGGTCAAAATTTAGGGTTTTGACGTCTTCAAAGACGCACCCACAAAGCACACGCTCTAGCAGTCGTTTAGTTCGGGTTTCGACCAAACGATGCGACCAGAAACCAAGTTAAGGCCCAAACGAGGGCAGCCCCGAAGAAATCCCAGTCAAATCTCAAAAATGGGCTGTGGAAATGGGGTTCAAAAACAGCAGATATGGGCTTATAGACACGCCGGAAGTCTCAAACGACCGACTCGCACGCGCGACTCGGGCAAATCCGTACGGCGTACGTCAGCAGCCAAAATTCCCGAACTTCTTGGAAAACGCCATTCGGACGCCGAAAAACTTAGCCCATAATCGGGGTCCCCACTTCAAGCTCCTTTGTCGCATGCGACGTGCTGCGCACCAAGCCTCAGGACCTTTCTTTTGCAGACTGTGTTGCAAAATTAGGCAAGGAGAAAATATGTAAAACCCGGATTTCTCGTATGAAAGTGAGATATGGTGCAAAATTCCTTTGGTGGAGCGCAGTTGAGTCCCCCGCGTACCGCGTGAGTGTGAGTGCCTTGTCTAGAGAATCTACCGTACCTAGCGCTTGCAGCACCGGCCGCCGGTATAGCCCGGTAGTTTCCAGCTTTAGCTGAGCAACAGAAGCTCGATTCTCTTCGCTTATACCTACCAATAATTCTACGGCATTTACCCCATCATACAATCAGCTTTTCGAGTGTGTCTGAGTCAGTCTGCAAATCAGAAACTGAGCACGCTGCAATTCAACCAGGGTGGAGCTGGGTGGACCCTCCAGGAGGTGGCAATTGCACAAGTGGACCACTCTTTCTAGACAGAACTCACGCAGAAAATTGTAGCACCCGTTCTCTTTCGCTGGCCTCAAGAAGCTTCAGGGAGCGATGGCTTCGGCACTCGTTTGTCGCCAGTCGGCGGCGCTAGGAAGTGCCCAAAGTTTCAGACAGCGGCGCTCCGTCCCTTCTCCGAATGATGAATGTTGCAACACTTTCTCTTTGCCGAAGGTTCGGACACCTTGCTCCCGCCCAGGCCGGCTTATGAGAACGATGGCTCGGGCGGCGCAAGATGACGCTCCAGTTTCTTCAGAGTCGGCGGCAGCTGACAAGGTGAATAATTCAGAAGATTCTTTGGCATGCTATTCCACATAGGCACGTTTCCTTTTTCTAGCACAAGTATCAACGAAGCGGCAGTATCGCTTCGTTTTGAGAGGGGGTGTATAGATTCTGTGTAATGCAATTACAGCCAACTTGCAAGACGCCATCGTCAGTGTCAGTGGCTTCCATGTCTGGTAGTTCACTGGGGGGCTCACTTTTGGTCATGATGGCAGAGGTGGTACAGACCTACATGTTAGTCTGTAAGGAAGGATGAAAACTCTATGTATACAGACCATCTTTTTGCTAAGTCTGTTGGTAATCACCCGAAGATGCAGAGGAATTCAGCTGTCAATGTTATTCCTGAGCTTTGCATCCTGAGCTATCTCACGCGCTTGAAGGGAACGTTAGAATCGTATACTAAATTAGTGTCAGCCCTGTTTGGAAAAGCCGGCAGTAATCTGAAGAAGAAAAGTGCTCCCTGGCTACATACTTGGAGGTCGTGTAAATTTGCCTTCCATTGTGTGCCCAGGCTCTGAGGTCTTGGGAGGATTCAAGCGTAAGGCAGGGTTGCTTGGCTTCACTGTAGGGGCGCTTTGGTGCAACATGGTCCAGGTCGATGGTGCTTTCTTCTTTGAGACAGAACGGACTCAGTTTTGACACCTGGGCGAGATACCACCTTCTGTACCACCTTTTGTACCACATTTGTACACTTTTTTACCATCCTCTTAAGTTGAACCTCACGCAAAGTCTGCTCAATCGGCGAGGCCCTCCTTCGGAAACCACTCAGGTGATGACTTTTCTGGAATCGAGGGTGGGACGTTGAGCTCTCAATTGTTGCGCCCCCCAAAACTATAAGTTCTAAAAAACCCGGTAGATTCTTTCTCTTTCTCTATGTCAATCTACAATTGTAGACCCTATCAATCTTGTTTATTCCAGAGACGAGCGGACTACTGGGAGGCTAAGAATGCGGATCCTATTGCAAATAAGGGGGACTTCATCTGGAACGTCAAGTGGAGGGAGCGGTTGGATTTGGAGGAACAAATGAGGAAGGCGGAGGAAGAGCGCAAGAACAAGGAGGTGAGCTTTGCAGACTTGATTGTTGTTGTGTGAAGACTCAGCCTGTCATAAATGGAAGCAGAATCTGTTGAGAAAATAGTGCAACGTGGAATGTACAAACGTTTTTGAGTGGCGGCGAACAAAACAGGTAGAGTCTTCAAGAACGGCGTTCTGCTTTGTGTCCTTCCCTTGCGCAGGCTATGCAACCCTCGATGGTATGTACAAAAACCATAAGTTAGTTCCTGCAAAACTTTGGATGAGGCTTGCCTAAGTACTGTCTTCCTTTTCGTCCTTTAAGGGAATAACCAGATTCTTGCATTTGGCAGGGGGGTAAGATCCTGATGTGCCTGCTTTTAGGGTGGTAAACCGTGGTAACATGTTGACGTTAAATATTTGAATCGACGTTATTTGCAGGAGGAAGGGACCTACGGATTCCTCAGCTTGTCAAGACCACTGATGTTGGACAGGTAGGGCTTTTACTGGAAGAAAGTGTGCTTCTTAGATAGCGTCATCTAGAACGTTCAAAAAAGGGAGGAACCCAAGCTTTCCTCTCCACTATAGGCAGGGGCGATGTCATTGTCAAAAAAGCTACAAGTGGTAACTCAGATGTGATCAGAACGCTTGGTAGGAGGATTTTTGAGAGCAAAACAGATAAAGGCGATTCGATGGGTCCTTCAAGCCTCCCATATAGAAGATTATTGTGGACGACGTTCTTATCAAATGTGAGAACGTTGACCACTGGCATCCCTGTTGAATTCACCGCTGTATTGTTCGAAATCTGTACTATTTTTGCAGCCATCTCGAAATAGCAGGCCTACGTACGTTATTTCCTCCCCTCAAGATTGTCACAGTCGCGAAGCAGAGGCTGCAGTAATGTTTTTGAAACCGGAAAACAGAAGCTTGTTTGATAACCTCCGCTTATCAGTTCCGAGGTCAACCTCAAGGAGGAGCTCCAGCGAGCCACCAGCAAGCAGAAGGCAGAGCAGTACGTTGCAGGATTGACCTAAAATCCGAATCCGAAACTTTTCAGTCCCATTTCTGAAACCCTCCGCTCTCCAGTGTTGACATCGATCTCACGGAGGAGCTCCAGCGAGCCGCCAGCAAGCGGCACGTGGAGCAGGAGGCTGCGGCGGAAACGGCGGAGCGAACACGGTACCGCGCTGCGCCCACGCGCAAGGAGATGAAGGCGTGGGCCAAGGCGGGGAAGAACGCTACGGGGTTGCAAGTAAGGGAGATGTTCCTAGTAAAGCAAGTATTTTTTATCGAGTAATTATTTAGATGTCCTCAAATCACCTAAGAGCTCATATGCTCTCGATCAAGTAAGGGGTTTAGTTGTTCTCTATCAAGCGTTCGCTTCTTATTCTTTTTAAAACGCTTGAACGCATTCAACTTTCCGGCGGTTGTCATCCCAATGTGCTTCTCATTCCAGCTGCGCAGCTCGGCGGTTGGTCCGCTCAGACCATTGCGCTTCCGGGCCCGGGTTTTGGCGAAAACAAGGGCTCTTGCTTGCGTAGTGCGGACGATCAAGTGCCGAATGCATGGCTCCTAGACACGCGCGAAGCGGCTCGTGATTTCAGGACACGAGTATTTGGTTGCTGTAGGATCCCCGGGTTTTTTTGCACACCGACCCTCTCTGAAAGCGACGTACGTGAAGTTGGTGCAAATGTATTTATGATCTTTTGCAGCGCCAATTGCTGGAGGACGCAAAGAAGGCACAGATTATTCGGAAGCTCGACCGAAGGGAGGAGCGGTTGCGATACGAGAAGGTGGGCCTTGGTTACTACACGTTCTCTCGTTCTTCCTCTCTTTTCGGTCTGTTAGTACAATCTGGCGACAGACTCTCTCTATTCCCTTCTCGTTTTCAAGAGGATTGAGATTGAGCTTTTGCAACTACATTAGCGCGCCTGTCATCACAATACGCCTGGGCAGTCTGCCAATCCTTAGGTAACCTACTGCGACCATTGAGGACTGCTTACAAAAGGAGTGCCATTGTTGTACAGGTTTTGCACTTGTTGCAACGTTTCGTTTTCGACCGTTTCCTTCTCAGTGGCTCTGTCGAATCATTTTTTCCTTTCTGTTGCAGTTGAAAGAAGAGCTGCAAGTGTTCACACTGGTCATCGGGTTGTTTTGCCTGGGGGGCACGTATGTAAAGTACGATATGGATACGGCGATCAGCTATGCTGGGGGGTTGATCGGCGCCCTCGTATACCTGCGGATGCTCAGCAGTAGCGTTGACAACCTGGGGCAGAGCGGGGGCAAGGCGGCCGCCAGGTGAGAAGAGTGTGATTTGGGTTTCCGCTTTCTGAAGTCATTGAGCTGTCTTGTTTTCTGCTGCGGTCTGCGCCAGATGCCACGCAGACTCGTAACCCTGTGCCTCTGAGGAAAACTTTGATTACGGATGAAGGGCAATGTAACCTCTTCGGCCTCTTGGGCCTTTCGAAGGGTTCTCCTATGTAACGTTCTACAAGCCCGGGAGCAATTCAGAGGTCTACCCTTGTGCATTCCGACAATCAGGTTCCGTTCTGTGTATACGACCGATCTGAAGCAAAGTGATTGGGAAACGAGGGCACCTGTCATGCTGGCACCTGTAAGTCTGTCTTTGAAATGTCTCCCTCCCAAGGGTTGAAGCGGCTTCACATTTCGTTGGCCATTTTTCACCCGTTCACCGTTTGGCCATGGTCTAGATACTGCTGCAGGATGTCAAGATGCCAGCGCCGCAGGCAGACATTCTGCCACGTGTCACTTTGCTAGTGGCTGACGCTGCATCCATACATGCAGGAGCGCTCTCGGCCAGCCCCGGTTGCTCGTCCCGGTGGTCATGGTCATGGCCTTCAACAGATGGAACGCGTGAGTTTCCGCTCTTTAGTGCTTCGCATTGCCATGGCCTTTGAGTTCTCGGCTTCGGCAATGCTCTTGCGAATGCGTCGTGATAGCCTTTGTCTTTACCCCCTTTTTTGACCGCGGAAACCTGTACTGGTAATTGTGCTGACAGAAAATTGAGCAATTCCGGATAAAAGATTGGTTGCACGAAAGATTCCCCGTCACCTAATCGACACTCTGGTGTTTCCAAGTAGTTCCGCAATAAGCAGTGAGCTTTGGCGGTTCAAAAGACATGCCTCGATTTGGCACAGCGGGTCTGACACGCCCCTTCTTGAAAGGAGGGCGCTTATTGAGCCAAAGCCAACTGTGTGGTTTCCTCTGAAACGTCTGTAGGAGCGTCGTGCCGAAAGGTTTGCAGTTCCCGCTCCAAGCTTTCTAGTATTAAAGACTGGGCCGCGTTTGCTGATGTCTTGCGTGCTTCTATGCTGCCAGCTGTTGGTTGTGCACCCGTTACTGACCGTTGTTAATTCTCGCCCAATAGTTTCGTTTTGCTTTTGTCCAGATCACTACCTCTGCTTGATCGAAAAGTCGAGGCTCATTAGTGTAAGTTTTACGGGTTTGCAGGTTGGCAGCTCCAAACACTGGCGTGGAGTTGCACCTGATTCCAATGCTCGTGGGCTTCTTCACGTACAAGCTTAGCACGTTGCTTCAAACGTTCCGGGAACTTGTGCCTAGCAAGGGCGCGCCATCGGACTCTTCCTGAGCGTGCATGCATGTAGATAATTGTTGAAAGGGAACAAGCAGATAAAACATAGTCAATAAGGTAGTGGTGAATCAGCCTGACCAAGGATGTTATTGTCGCGCGTTGAAAGACATTATGTAATATGTACACTCGATCTTCGAGTCCGCATTGGACATTCGCATATTGGTTACTTGAATTATCTTCGACTGCCTGAGCATCATCCAGGATAATGGCGACAGCTAGACTCACGGCATCCATGGTGTCCCCGCAAGCAGCCCATGTAGATTGGGAATTTATGTTCAGATTGACTATACGTTCAAAAGACTCGGCTGTATAATCATAAAATGCTCTGGAATGCGGATCTTTTGTCATGGACGGTTTCAGACCCGAAATTTGCTCTAACGACATGGTCCAAAAGATAGCTCTAGGACTGGTCCAGCTCGTAATGCTGCCGTTCTCGAAGAAGCTGAGTTTGTTTGCATATGGCCGCGGCACATGCACGCATGGGCAGATGTCATGTTCAATGAATTAGTAATGTTGTCAATGATATACGCACACGTTGCGACGCGATCAATTGTTCTCTATATTGAAAGCGTCAGTGCACACTGATGTACTCAGCTGACGGCGTGACCGCATCACATCATCTGGCGTCGATCATGAATATGTGAGTAGTTATTGCATCAGTGTGCAGATCGTATACACGTAGCGTGAATATATGCGCGCATACGCCGGCAGATTCAATGAACTACCGTAATTGCACTTGTTTATTCGTACACCTCCTATATACAAGAAGGGAACGCCCCATCTGCTTCCACAGCTGCTTAGGAGGCCTTGCCACATGTGTTCCGTAGCAGTGAGGTGTCGTCCACGCTCATTATAGCTCCTACCGATAAGCAATCCACACTGACAACTGAGCATGCATGGCGGCGGCTAGAACTGAGTCAGCCGAGCTTGTCATGAGTGCTGGCCGGCACCAGATTGAGACGGTGCCACGTCCTGTTAATTCGACTGCACAACCCCGAACAAGACCCTAAAGGTAAAGGTCAACCAGTATCCCAACCTGTACTCAAAGGCCAAACCAGGCGCACACAAAGAAAGGTCACTATATCCAATCAACACGCGCTAAATTTGCTGTCCTAACGTCTGGCGGTCGATTTGCTCTCGCCGTCGTGGGTAATTGGGGCCTCTGAAGTTGTAGCTCTACGCTGCGGTCCTACAAATAGTACGTCACTTGGCCCCTACTCAATATTCTAGTCAAGGCGACAATCAATAACACAAGAGATTGGACTCAGCGAGTCGTGCTCCGACTCGCTTCGGCCTTCTGCGGCAAAGACAATATCACGCCCTGTCCCTAAAGAATGGCAAATTCCTACATTCGAAGTACTATACAGAATTCCCCGTCGCAAGCATCATGTAAGCTTTTCTCTTCGTGCAGTCGAATAAGAGCTGCGCGTGTCAGATAACGGCTCCAACGGGGCATACGTACTTAGCATTCTACGACCGGTGCTACTTTCCCCTGACTTTCCAGCACCTCCAGCATCTTCCGCGCGGCGTCGCGGGCTTCCGGCTGCTTGTCCGTCTGCAGCCGCTTCGCGGCCTTCACCAGGCGCTCGGGACCAAATGCAACCATCTCGTCCACGTTCTGCGGGGGCACGGGAATGAGCAACCGTTAGAAGAGGGATAAGAGCTAGATGCATTCCCTAGACTTAGTCTGTAGGGGCAAGGGAATCAGCAACCGTCAGAAGAAGAGAAACGGCACGATGTATGCGGTAGATTGGATTTCTGGGGGCAAGAGATTGAGCGTTAAAAGAGGGAAAAAAGCTAGATAGATTTGGCAGACTAATACGGATGGCAAGCGAGTGTCCGCAAGGATCACGTTGCCTTAGACGAATCTGAATCAATTTATTTTGTTCGCTCTCTAGACTCGCCTTCTGAGATTGATGTGCTGCTTCAGCTCAGACGCTGACCGCAGAACTGAGGAGGATCCCGTCACCGCAGCTCATGTAGAGCATAGAGGTCATTGGCCACGTCATCTAGTGTAGAATCCATGCTTCGAACCAAGAGTCCTGATATTCGAACGCTGGAACAGGGAACCTGCTCAGAGATTTCCGAGAATGAGCCGAAGTAAGAATGACAATCAATGAACTGTGTATTAGAAGCCCTTGGGGATACATCTGGTTGAAACGACTCTGACGCTCACCATACGGATGAGCGAGCTGTAGATTGCGGCGATTGCCTTTGCTCGAACCCGCTGGCTCTTGTGGTTGGTGAACGGGAGGAGTTTCTCGAGCAGCGGTGCAGGAGAGACGCTGGCGACCATGACTCTCAGGGCCTCATCGGCGGTCTCGCAGACAAACTTCTTGTCTTGAGACGCTTTGAGGAACAGCTCGAGCAACTGCGAGAGTCAGGGGGAGCAAGACATGTTCTGACGAAGAAGAAATCTTAAAAAGGGAATCCGAAGTGTTGAATGCATCGGTATGACAGTCGAGAGCCAAAGAGTCTGTTTTTGGCAACGGATAAGCAACCGTTGTTAGTTTGTACAGGATGACGGACAGAAGGAAAGTTGTTCAACAGGGTCTGATTCTGGCAAGGACGTGTCGGTCGTTTTCGATCGTCGCAGCTACGTTCCGTATATCCTTGTTCACGAACACTGTTGTAGACCAACAGAACCCGTGCATCCGTCGTACGAAAGACAAGCTTGCTGATCACCTTTCAATTTCTGATCTCTGATGTCCAACTTATTCCTGCTTTCTATATTTTGACTAGCAATACGCGTTCAAAGCAAAAGGTTTGCAGCTATTCCCGTTCCTGGAACCGAATGTTACAACAAATATCGTGGAGTGCGCGTGTATGAGCCGGCTCACCAGGAGACTGATCCACGGAAGAGTCTTGTCCCCCAGGCTGGAGAAAGCATCCGTGAGTGCCATGATTGCAGTCTTCTGGAGAGCGCTCCGGGGGTTCTTCATGGCTTTGAGGATCTGCGGGGCAACGCTGGGCCTGCGCACAAGCGCAAAGCAAAGGTCAGAGATCGTAGATGGTCATATTTTTGCATCTTTTGTGACATGGACTCTGTCACGAATTCGACCCAGATATAGGCACACATCTGTGACAAGAGGTGACGTCTAAATCTGCAAGCGTCCAACTCATGTCAACAGCAGGTATCGGTTCTGCGAAACGAGGCACAAAACGGGGCGGGCCAGACCCTACAAACGTCGAACGGGCGTGTCTCGAGCTTCTGGAGGGCAGCCTGGGCTTACATGACACTTTCTGAAGATGCTGCGTGGAAGAAGACGAGAGCTCGAAGGTTGTTCAGAGCATCTGCCACCTCGAGCCAGTCCGAGGAGTCCAATCTTTCGGGAAGGGTCTGCAAGGAGGATGTCCCGAAGCTCAAGCATGAGGTACAACGGATGTGCTCTGGAAGGCATGCTTCGACAAAAGCTGACCGCAGATGCCGTTGAGAACTGCCAGCATCTGGCTGTTCAAAGATCGTCAATTTCTGAATGTTCTGGACAAGTTGCAAACCGGTCTATCCAATCGACTTTGCCGGACTACTGATCGAGTCGGGCAGGAGGGGTTGTGAAGATTCTTAGCAGGTGCAGCAAATCTAGGTATGTCGTGAGACGTAAAAAGTTTCTAAAGGTGAGGACTTGATCTGAATATGAGGAGGCTCACCTTCAACTCATTGACAGGGTCCTTGGGCCCGGACAAGTTCTGCCTTGCTACATATTCCAGCTCAGCAGCTGACGACTTGCCAGCATGCTCATCTTCATCGCTCATCCCATCCAGGGTGCTTGACTGACTCCTCGGACTGAGGCTCCCCATGCTGCGAGGACTGCTGAAAGTGCTATCTGCAGACTCCATCGACCGCTTGGCCAGGGTCTCAGATGCATCAGAGTCAGAAGAGAAGCGCACGTTGCCAGTATCGACCTTCGCTTTCACAGCATGGTAAGAGATTACCCGGTCTCCCACAGCACCAAACTCGCTGGCTCTATTAAACAGAGGAAAGCTGGCCAAGTCTCTGACAGTCGCTACTTGTTCGTCTGGCGTGTCCGCTGTCACTGCCGCCCAGTTCTTCCCTGTCTGAGACTTCTGCAGTGGAGCCACCCTTCCTGATGCCACAACGCCCTGCTGCAGACAGGCCGAGCAACGCCGCTTTGCGTGCCCTTCCTTCGCGCACTGTGCATCTTCAGAGTGGGGCTTGGGAGTTGGCTGTGAGCTCTGTGACTGGGACCCTGGGTGCATTTCTTCCGTAGTGAACCACTTGGCCTGAGCACGAGCAGAGGCCTCCTCTGCAGAGCTAGCTGTGCTGCTTTGGGGGCGGTGCACTGGATGTACCAAGGAGCTGCTAGGGGCAGCATCACTAATCAGCAGTGTTGATGCAGCTGTTGTCTTGGCAGTTGCATCCGCCTGTGCTTCAGCACGTGCAACAGAGGCCCTTGATGTCCGCGACTTTCTCATGACGGTTGTCCACAGTCCTGTGCTGTCACCTGAGATTGTGCCGGACGAGCTCGACCTGCATGAGTACCACAAGCGAGGGTTGCTTGACTGAGTTTATGTGAAAATGTCATGCAAAGGATAGCCTACAAAGAATCGAAATGCTGGACGTTGCGCTCTCTTCTCATGACTGGGCTTCCTCACGACGATATGAAGTAGACAGCCACTGAACCTTCTAATATTTTGTCACCTCAATCACAGCTCAAACCTCCAAGGACTCTGACGCATTGAATCAGCAAACCCTGCACAACAAGGATTACTCCCCGATTACTCACGTATCAACCAACAATCAGGTATGAGGTGCTTACGGCATATCTGTCATCTCCAAAGGCGCTTCCTGCTCAGACCTTAGCTGGAGCTCCGGCTGCTGTGTTTCTCCCCTCGCTTCTAATTCATCATCTCCATTTTCAACATTGGTAGGTTGCGACGACCGTTTTGACCTCTTCCGCGTCTTTTTGGCTTTCAACTTTGCAACCTCAGGCACCGTTTGAGAAAGTTTCTTGTCAACTGCATCCCTTTCTAGAGGAGCCTTCGGCCTGTGCCTACGCCGCAGAGCGAGAGAGCCTGCTGCAAGCACGAGAATTGCCACAGGCGGCAGAGCCGCAGCAAAAGCGTACATTGCTGCTGATGCAGAAACTTAAAGGTGCCTGCCTGTTAAGCTCAAGTAAAGCTACCTCCCTACACTTCTTTGACGCATTTGTCCCTGGTAGCTAC
The DNA here is from genome assembly GCA_000708835.1 of Klebsormidium nitens. NCBI lineage: Eukaryota > Viridiplantae > Streptophyta > Klebsormidiophyceae > Klebsormidiales > Klebsormidiaceae > Klebsormidium > Klebsormidium nitens. Next base: position 71,797 of record DF237103.1, on the reverse strand, counting down.
GGACGCCCTGTACTTCATGTGTTGGGCGTATAATACCTGCAAGGTTTCAAAGTGATTCTCCTGAACGAGATCCTATTTTGTAGTCGTAGTCTGTTTCGCGGCAAATCACGACCTGGAACGGGCCCGAAACTGCTGAGAAAACAAAATCCGATCAGCTAAAAGAAGCGAGTGAAATCTGCAGGATTCAGCTTCCTTCCTAAGACTCTCCACTCTGTTTCTACTGCCGTGTGTGCACTGTCTACGGTCTACTTTGATACAGGTACCTGTAAGATTACATACTTTTACACTGTGGTCAGGCTGTCTTGAGTGGTGGGCTGCAGATACTGTACCGGTACACTGTGTCTGATCGTGCTGCTCTTCGATCGCCCATCTGCAGAGTACGTTTCCTGCCTGTCTTTCTCCCAATGTTGCATCGGTGATGGGCAGAAGTTCAAGACACAACAGTTTCCTCTTTCATTCGGATGGCGTGATATGATATCCACGGCTCATGACCGCAACTGCTGCATCGGAAGGTTCACAATCGTTAACGATCCCCGGCAGATTTGCATCGCGGTGATCATTCGCATCTTATTAATGGTGATTGCGGTCCATGCAAAATGCCAGAGCCGCCGCCTTAAGTTTAACGCCTGAGCTTTGGAAAGGCAGATTGCATGACTCAATGGACGAGAACTCCAGCAAAATAGAAAAGCGGAGGCGATGCGGATTAAGGGCGATTGCAAGCTTCTGCCTGACGTCTGCTGGCAGGCCTCCATGAGCTCAGCGCACGCTGAATGTAGAATACAGCCACCATGGCTCAGACTGCAGAAGCTGCCCGTCTTGGCATCGTTGAGCCCGAGCGACATACGAATGAAGCCTCTCCTCCGGTCCCAGTAATATCCGACCCCGACCTGCCCAGCTCAATCCATGCGAAAGATGCTGACGTCAGCAGCATGGCTTCGAAAGGGACTGGAGAAGAAGGCTTGGGCGCAAAAGATGGGGTGTTGCCAAGCCCACAAGCATCGGTGGCCACCCCTGACAGGACTGCTGAAAGCAGTACGGCGGAGAAGAGGGGCAGTGGAGGAGAAGATATCAGCGGTGGCCCAAAAAGCGAGGCGGCAACCTGCAGGCATGCGCAAAAAGGCGCGCTACCTAATGCCATCAAGGCAAAGGTGGCCAAGTTGAAAGCGCCGTACTCCTGCGATGAGTGCGAAAAGGCGAGGGTGGTGCGTCCAAAAGGAGGAAAGAAGGGGGCGGGGAAAGGGGGTGGGAAGGGAAAAGGTGAGCCAAACCCTAATGGTGGTGGTCTTTGAAATGTTTCATTGTTTTTACGTGATAGAAATGGGCTGAAAATTATCTGCACCTGTAGATGTATGAGATTCTGGGGTTTTATGCACACGAAAGACCACATCAAGCTGGCGACTTTTAAAACTATCAATTTGCGAATCTACTCCTTTATTGCCACCACCTTCAGCAGCTTACTGAGCACTTTTGTGACTAATGCAATTTTAAACTGCAATGGAAGCGTTGGCAAGGAGAAGGAGGGCTGGCTTCTGTTGTCCTGACAAAAAAGTTCTCTGCAAGGTTAGAGATCTGGGGATGCATATTAAAAAATCCAGCACTTGTGGATATACGGGCACATCGTCCAGCAATCAATGAATATACGGGCACATTTTCATGTTTATTCTCTGGGATGCAGGAGCGCCAGCAACTCCTGAACGCACGACCAAGTCCCCCCCCGCCAAGGAGCTGTGGCTCTGTCTCGCCTGTGCCGCTGTCTGTTGCTCCTCTTCCGAGGGGGTAACCAAGGCCACCGGGAAGGCCCCCCCCAAACCAGGCACCGCAGCGCCCCCCCCACTGCTCAGCCACGTGAAGAACCACGCCCAGCACAAGCAGCACGCACTCTTCCTGAACCTTGGAACCCTGGATTGCTGGTGCACAAAATGTGGCAAGGGGGGCGCGTTTGTAGACTACAGCAGGACAGACGAGGGTGTGGGGTCCGAGGGCGATGCGGCGGGGGAGAGCGTCTTGGGGGTCAGTGTGCATGCGGACGCTGACGTCAGCGACGCCGTCAGCCAGCACCGCTGCATCGCGGAGTGCGCCGCTCTGGTGCGGGAGAGCCAGGGAGGCCCTGTTTTGCGCGCGTCCGGCAGCGGCAAGGGGGGCAGCACGTTGAGCGATCTTTCCGGCAAGGCCTCCTTTGCGGCTGACGCAGAAAGTGGGGAGGAAGACGCTGGGGGGCAGGACAATCTGTCGGCCGGGGAAAGGAGAGTCGTCGGGTTTTCAAACCTTGGCAACACCTGTTTCTTCAACTCGGTGCTTCAGAACCTGGTTGCCGTGCGGCCGCTCCAGGACTTTTTTCAGGGAGGCGGGAGCGATGGCGAAAGCAACCCCCGCTTGGAGGGGCCGCTGACAACCGCCCTGCGAGGCCTGTACACCGACCTCGGGAGACTCTCCTCAGCCGGGGGGGCAGCTTCAGGGGGTGTTGCATCCCCCGAGAAAGGATTCAAGGGGAAAAAAGTGCTCGGGAAGAAAGGAACGCGTGGAAAGGGGGGCCCCCGGCCGGCAGCATACAGCCCCTCGAGGCTGTTCCAGGCGGTTTGCGCGAAGGCGTCGAGGTTTAAGGGGTTTGAGCAGCAGGATGCGCACGAGCTGCTGCGCTACCTGCTGGATGGATTGGACGGGGAGGAGCTGATCGCTCGAAAGCGGACGGCGAAAACGAAACGGGGGGGTGAAGAGGGCAGCGCGAAGGGGGGCCTGGTTGTGATCCGAAAAGCGCGGGGCCAAGGAATCTCTGTAGAGGAGGGCAGCGGAGACTTGAAGACTTTGAGCGAAAGCGGGGATGCTGAGGGGAGTGAAAAGAGGGTTTTGGAGAAGCAGGAGAAAGCGAATGCTTTAGACGGGAATATTGAAACTAATGGGTCCTCCCAAGGAGCTTCGCCTGCGGAAGGAAACGGCAGGGGGGGTGAGAATGACAGTGCAAATCGGCCGGAGCCGGAATGGGGCAATGGTGCGGCAGCGGTGCATTGTTCCGAAAACGGGGGAGGGAGAGGACTGTGGTCAGGAAACAGTCCTGGGGGGGCTGCTGCACGTCTGGAACCAGAAACGGATAACCCCGGCGAAGGAGGGGGGGAGGCCGCAGGCGGGTTGGTGGAAAACGGTAGGGAGAAGCGACCGGAGAGTCACGTGACCTCAGCGCACGGGGACTTGCGAGGCGAGTCTAACGGAGGAAACCCGCCGTCCGCTTTGGCATCGAAAGCCTCCGAGTCTGGAACAGCAGAGGTCTCAACCGTCGCCCGAGAGAAAGACTCCGCTCAAAGCTCTGTTGATGGTCCGTCGCAACCTGCGTTTGAAACCAAGGCAAGCCCCTCCGGGACTCCAAAGACCCCTATTCCGCTCCCGACTTTCGTCCAGCAAACGTTTGGCGGCAAGCTCTCAAGCACGGTCGTGTGCTGCACGTGTGGCCATTCTTCGTCGATGGAGGAGCCGTTCCTCGACCTCTCGCTGCCGTTGCCGTCCCTGGGGGGGTCGAAAACGGCTGGCGCAGCACCCCCCCGGAAGGAGAAGTGGGCGGTTACACAGCGGAAGGGCACCGAGGCAGCCCGCAGGAAGAGCCAGGGAAAGGCGAATAGCGAGGGGGTTAGCGCTAACCTGGGAGGGTCCGAGCACGGAGTAGGAGGAGATGCAGAGAAAGCAGAGGAAGATTTGAACCAGGGAAAGAATGATGAGGGTGTAGGGAGAGAAGAGATAGGTGCAGAAGGAACAGAGGCTAGCGGCAAGCCAGAGACGGAGAGCTCTCATGGGGGGCAGGAAGAGGGGAATGGAGGGGGGGCAGTTGTGCCTGGTGATGTTGGAGGGTTGCCTGCTGGGCTGTCAGAGAGTCGAGTTGCGGGGGCAGAACCAACGGAAGACAGTCGAGCGGGGACGAACGGTGAAACAGAAGTAGAGGGAACGGAAGAGAGTGAGACGTTAGGCCGGGGGCCGGAAGCGGGTGCCGAGGGGGTAGGAAATGGTGCTGTCGTGGGGGGTGGGGAAGTAGCTGGAAAACTAGAGGGGGTGCAAGAGCCGAACGTTGAGGGGGGTGAGGAGGCACTAGTTGAGAGGGAGCGCAAGAGCTCCCTCGCTGAAAGTGCAGGAACTGGAAGCGCAGGGGAGGATCGGAACGATGAAAGCGCAGTGGCAGAAGGTACAGGGCACCAGAAATCGAGCAATACGGAAGTGGCCTCAGAAGGGCAGGCGAAGGTCGAGGCAAAGGGGAGTGCCGGCTCCAATGAGAGGAAAACGAACGACAGTAGCAGGAGGGAAAGCGGAGCGCCGAAAGCAGAACGGGGTGCTTGGGCGGAGTGTGATAGTTTGCCGGCGCCGGCGCTGATGTCGGTGGAGGGGTGCTTGTATAGTTTCACACGAGAGGAGGTTTTGGAGGGGGAGAATGCGGTCACGTGCGAGAACTGCACCAAGCTTGCCAAAGAAGCAGCGACGTTGCGAGGGGAGGGGACGCTGTCGAGTAGCGAGGGGGGGGAAGAGTTGCCAGGGGGTAAGTTAGCGGGTGAGCTTGTGAGGGGGGGACTGTCTCTGAAGATGGAAACGAGCAGCGTGAACGAGGATGGGGTCGAAGATAAAGTGGCGGTAGAAACAACTGTGCAGAGGGACCGTATAAAAGAGCGCGTCGCTGGGGGAGACGCGAACGGGATCGAGTCGAAGGGGCAGAAGAATGAAAGCGGAAGCGGAATGGCGGAAAAACAAGGCGAGCATGCGACGGGAGGTTTGGCAAATGGTGACGCCCTGGCGAGCGAGTTGGCAGCGCTGCGGTTGAACTCAAAGGAACAGGTGGCGGTTGCAAATGAGGGGGTCGAAATGGCAGGGGCTGGGCGGGGGAAGACCGAGCGAGCGGGTGAGGGGTCAAAGTCGGATCGAGAGGGGTGTTCCGAGTTGAGCGGCGAAGAAGCGAAGAAGGGTGATGCAAAGCAGGGCAGCGGGAAAGAGGGCGGTTCGGAAAGTCAAAAGAGGATGGGAAATGAGGAAACGAGAGAACGGGAAGACCAGGCAGAAAAGAACACGGAGGGGCGAAGTCCGGTGACGGATGCAGCCGAGGCGGACACGTGTCATCCGGAGGGCGCGAGCTGGGTAACGCCAGGCGGGCGAAGCCGCAGCGCGGGGAAGCCTAAAGAGTCTCGCGCGAAGCCCAGCAAGCAGCCTGCTCTCGCGAACGGCTACGCGTCCCTGGCAGACGCCGGCAGCGGTTCGGATGCGGAGAGCAGTCCGACGGCGTCTGAGGGGCAGAACGGAAACGGAAGACGGAAAACGGAAACGGAAAAAGCGCCCGAGAGCAGGGATGTTCGGAGGACGTCGATTAAACGGTTCCTTGTGGCGGAGGCGCCGCCCATTCTTACCGTGCACCTGAAGCGGTTCCGGCAGGATGTGAAGGGGCGCCTGAGTAAGATTGGAGGACACGTGGCGTTCGGGGAGTGGCTGGACCTGGGGCCGTATTTGGACGGACGGAAGAGGGGCGCCAGGTGAGGGTCTTTGTCGAACGAAGCTTTGTGGATGCAAAGTTGGTATGGATCCGTTGTTGTCAAAAAATCCTTCCTAAACGCATCGCTTTTGGCGGAACTCCAGAGCGCCTTCAATGGTGCTTCAGATTCCGAGAACTCGTGACAAGCTGTCAGACTTTTGACAAAGGACTGCCAATCCGAAGTGCTCGGTCTTGCCTTCGCACCTTCCCTCGATATCGAGCTACAGTCATTTTGTACTGGATCCGAAAAGCTGAAATCGGTAAGAGAAGTTGGGACCCCATCGCAGTTGCAACTTTTTGAAACTAAAAACCACTGTAGAAGAAGAAGCTCATCCCATGTTAAAAGGTCTTCTTGCTTTCCGCTTACCAGTGCGGGAACGTCGCTGGAGACGCCCACAGCTCAACAGGAAGTCCTTCCAGTGACACCTCACCTGACACCTGTTGATCGCCCACTCGCCGCCGAACACGGAATCTCGTCAGCAAACCCAGCCTTGTCTGCAAATGGTGACCGAAAAGTTGAGGCACGGTATCGTTTGATAGGCTGCGTTGAGCACAGTGGAAGCATGCGGGGGGGTCACTACGTTGCTTACGTCAGAGGGACCGATCGAGACGGCCTCTCGGCGGGTGAGCACGAAGGGGAAAGCGACACGTGGTGGCACATCAGCGATGCCCACGTGCGGAAGTTGAGCCTGGCCGCAGTGCTAAAGTGCGAAGCGTACCTGCTGTTTTACGAGAGGATAGCCTGACAGCTGTGCCTTCAAGCGTTGAATTGGTTGCGAACGGCTCCCATCCGCGGTACTTCGGTCGCGAAATGGATGCATGCTTCGTTTTCCTTATTCCAACCCTCGTTCAAACGTACCTTTCCAAATAAGATACGTTGGTAGGCGCACTCACAAATTGTGATCTTGCGAATTGATCCCTTATGCAAAGAAACTCAGCACATGCTCGAATTTGACAATAGCTGGCTAGCCGGTCCGTATACGGATCTGACGTGCAGTAAAGGTGACTCGCGGGCTTGCAAGTGCAAGTGCAAGCGGGCTTGCACGCGCGCTTTGATTCACACGCTTGGATGTATGATGGGATATGCGATCGTCGACCGACTTACAAACGCGACCATGGTCGTTGCATCTGCAGAAATGCTCGAAGGAGCTGTTTCGATCTAGCTCCGGCCAGATCTCGTCGATTAAACAGTACATATATGACTCGAGTCTGTTAATGATCGACGGACACTTCCCTTCTTGTGCAAATCAAAGGCCACGTGCATCCTTAAGGGGACGTACATCACTGAGCAACTGTAACACCCATGCAGAGGCGCTGGCCGGCCAGTACATGATTGATAAGTTCGGCTCTCCTCAATGTATATAATGACTGGCGGCTAGCACCACACATGCAGCTTAAACTACATTGCATGCTAGCCTGGTCACTCGAGTCCGAACATGAAAGTTTTACGACGAGACTTTCTCTGCCGCAATGAATTCCAAAGTGTCACACGGCGCGTGCAAGACAATGACATGTCCCGGGCCCGCAAATCACAATGACACACGCGAGAAGCATCTGGCCGGCATGATCCGTTGGCCTGACCGTCAATCTTTGCGTCATGGTGAAACCGCCTCACGATATGATGCAACCGGGATGGTCTATGAACCGTCGACCACGAAGAGGATTATTTGAAGCATGCTGAATGATTCGCCACAGATTTTAAGGCAGTACTTTGTACAAGTGTCGTTGCGACCCCACGGAAACCAGTGGCGGCGAAACCGCCGGCTGGCTACTCTCCCCTCGCACAGGAAATAAACAGCCGTCCCCCTTCGGCGGCCGTAGCCTCGGTAACAGCCAGACGCACCACCAAAACGGCCCCTGTACGTCTAAGGTGTTTTTAAAGTTTCTGATTGGACCGAGGTTAAACTCATTGCTCCAAACCTGCCCCGCCTTCCGCGCGTCGGCCCGCCGTTGCCTGTTCACGTGGAACTCCACCGTTGTCTGCATATGGGAATTGTGGGTTCAGCTGAATGGTGGTCTCTCGGAGCTGGAAAGCTCAACTTTGACCCAGATCGAACGGTAGAAATTGTGCACCTAACGGCGGTACTACACAATCAGGCTGAGATATGGACAGCTTCGGATCGCGTGGGCCTAAACCGTCGACTGTGGTCCCCCCAGTAGACCCGCACCTCGACGTGCAGTATGATCTAGCTTTGAAGGACGCAGATTTGGTTCCGGTGTATGCAGAGGAGACTGCGTCCCTCAGATCCTGGCTGGCAAACTTCTGGCGGATCCAGAACGCAGTATATGGTGTGAGAACAACCGAGATCCTCCAAGCCTCGCAATCCTTAGACAGCCCTCCGAAGCGTCCTCACATAGACACCTCGATGCCAAAAACGAAATCTTTTAGAAGGTCTGCAAGTAACACTCGGCTAGAGTAGTTTGAGTCTTGACACAAAAGCGGCCCACACGACTCGGTACAGGTGCGTAGACTCGAGAAACAGTGCCAACAACAAACCTCGTCCCTCACCTGAGCCGTCAAGATCAGGAACAAGTGCCACGCCAAAAGGCACCCCAACGCGATTGCTACTGCGAAGCAGAGGGTGAATGCGAAGACCACGGTAGACAGCGGCTTCTCCTGCAACGAAAACGTAGGGCTTTCAGAACCAAGAGATTCGCAGGAGCTAAGCTCCGAATTTGTTAGAGCTGGCCGTTCGTTCAGTTGAAGCTTTTGGCAGGACTTGGGCCGTTCGATGCTAGTATCTGATTCATCGAACGGCGAAATTTCCGTAAGCAAAGATGCGATTTTGTACAGGCTGCCAGGTTAGACGAGAAGTGCAGTACGCCGGACCTTTAAGCAGTGAGCAAAGACATTCGTCGGCTGACTGAACAACATGCCGAGCGGAAAATGTAGACAAGCAGCTTAATGGCCGTGAGCAGGAATCTGACTTCGTTCAGATCGCCTCAGTAGTGCTTCACTCTTTCTAAGGACGCAGGTTGGCAGCTGCAACCCTAGTAACATCGATCCACATTCCAATCTTCGTCGACCACATGTTAACCAGATGAGATTGATCGAGCGGACAGTCGGCGTCTGCCTACAGGTGTGGCTCCGGTTGAGGAGATCAAGAGCACAAACACAAAGCCATTTTTGCCAAAATATAGTCAGGGGCTAAATCTCGGGTTCAAGCAATCCTCTTGCACAACAGGCGCAAGACTTAAAGGTTCTGGTCTGAAAAAACGAAGGAGCTTACCGGATCTTCTGCCCTGAAGAGCGGTTGGATCGTCATGAGCAGGACGTAGATGCAGCCGAGCCACAGGTACGTGATGAATAGAAGGAAGTAGCGATAGTTGAAAAAGCCGACGCAGTTGTCGAGCCAGGGACAGTGATGGTCCTGAGGGGAGAAACGGAGGGAGGAGTCAGAAAGGGCGCGTTTTTCCAAAAACTAAAACCAGATGAGCGGTTGAGAATATCTGCATCAAGCTAGGGCCGATCCGAAGTGCGATAACTTGGAGACACCAATCACCAAGAAAGGGCACCACACACAATCCATCGACTTAAAAACTGATTTGGAGGCTTACAGGTGATTTCACGAAGCTGGAGAGCCTTTGAAAGCAAGGCAGGGCTCTGCGTTATGGAGGTGCTTGTTGCCTCAAGTGCTTATCCAGTCAATCTGTAACGTCGTGCTGTTTGACTGGCATTCAAGCAGCTCGGGAGGACCTCTCAATTCCTCATGCTTGAGGCCCAGGTTCAAGCCTTTTCTCCGCAAAGTCACGACAACACCAGGATAGCCGACTTCTTACCATCTTCAGGATGCATTTCCTGCAAACGAGAAAGAGCAGCCAGCTTTAGAAACCGTCTGAGAGATTGTATGAAGTTGTTTCATAACCAGATATCTGACTTAACCGTCAATTGAAGATTTACAGTGCTGTACAAAAAACTCTCTCCTTCTTTTGAAAAAAGTCAGCACTCCAGAAGGACAACGACCACAAATCTCTAATCGGACTTGTCTCGAGATTGACCACCTCCACCGCTTCAGAAAGGCCACCAAAATCTCCCTTGGACTAGAAGCTTCTTTAAAGTCACCCTTGGCATCAAAGAACAAGGTCATGAGCAGCCACGTAGGTCTTGGTTTGGCCAGAGTATAGAAGCGTCATTTCAAAACACTAGGACCCGAACCAGGAAAACCATGACTGAAGAAGCAATGACAGACCGGGACAAATAGAGTAACTTCAAGATTGACTTACCCGCACACATGGCAGTGATGAGTCAGCGCCGGCTTTGCCCTACGACACCGGCGGCACCACCGCGTTTGCCCCGGCGCATATTCCCCTTCATCGTCAGAGTCCGCTGACTCATTCTGACCCTCAATGTCTGACGCAGAGCCCGAGGTGCGATCCAAAGATGGAGGATGCCCTGGGGGCGTGATGACACAGTAGGCGTAGTTGAAAACAAGGTTGAACAAGAGGGAAAGGCCAAGAGCCACATGTGCCAGGGCCTTAAAACTATGAAAGGGAGTGCCGACGTTGGCGAAGAGGAGTACGCTGAAGTAGATGTACACGACCGCACTGCAAGAAACACCGGGGGCTCCCTTGTTCAGAGAAGGCAACAAAGAGTTTGGCGAAGGTCGAGTTGCAGGATAGCGGCAGTGGCTGGGGCTGATTACACAGAGAGTTGTCTTTGTTCAACAACTTGCAGACTTGCTTTCAGCAACTTGCAGAGTTGTTCACGGTGACAGCCCCGCTTGTCAAAAGCAACCAACTGCGGATGGAGGGGGCCGTCGACGGTGGTGGTCGAGAATAGCCATCAGTTTAAGGATACAACGAACCCAAAGTTTCTGAACATGACATAGTCTTGTCCAAAAGGTTTCAACAAAAGGTTTCAAGCTTACTAAGTTAGACAAGCCGACTTCTCTCAGGACAGCACGAATCTTTCAGCGGTGCGCATTCCTGATGCTGAACTGATTTGCAACAACCACCGCGTTCTAAAGCATGGCATCAAATGGTCCGTACCCTCACCTGATCAAAACTGCGGCCAAAGCAATCAGCACTGGCCCTGCAACCCTGAGGGCCTTGTCCAGAAAGAACTCGCACAGCTCTATTGAGCGGAGCGCAGTGATGTTCAATCGCCTCCTAAAAAGTACCTGAAGCAAAGACATGCTGGGGACTCCACTTTACATCCCGAATTCTACTGAGAAACTCCTGCTGATCCTATACAATGATCAATTGCGGACTACCGATGTAACCACCACCAACGTGTGATCTACTTTTTTGTCGCCCCCTTCTAATAGCCGCAACATTACCCTGGTTGGGAGTGGTGCTAGGCTGCTAGCAATTCTCTAGCTTTTCTGGAGCGGAACAAAATTTTGCCATCTCTTGGTGCTGGTTGCCGGTGCTTTATTCTTTGAATGTTGGGGCTGGAATGGCTCAAAATTTTGTCTCTAGTTTCTCGGCCGTCAATTTTTTCTGTTAGCCCATCGGAACCGTTCAATGTTGGCTTGTACAGTTTGAACGGGAAGTGGGGGGCGGCAAGCACGTTGGCCAACGTCAGACTGGGTCTGCAGATTGCCCCTAGGACTTCGCTACGCTGGGCCCTGCTGGCACCAGCAGTGTGCTGGCTTCTTCTTTGAGTCTCAGCAGCTTGGAAGATGAATGACATCAGAATGAGCTTTCAACTTTCAACCTTGAGGGCGCCAAAGTTCGCTCAAAGTCCTGCCAATCCAAGCGAACCAAGGCTTATCGCCGACTGAGGCCTAAAAACCTGACCTTGAACGCTTGAAAGTCCAGAGCAATACTTTATTGAGCATGCAATCAGAAAGTGTCCATCTTGTGCCCACTGTTTCCTTCATCCCCGTTCTTGTTAGCTTTAGTTGATGGCAGCTTGGCCCTTTGACACCCTCGGCAAGATGACAAGCTGGGTACGGAGCCCCAGTAGCGAGCCCTCAGAATTCGGGATTGGAGACGCGCCTTCACCTGGGAGTAGACACGAACCTGCACAAGAAGAAGCAGGCACAGGAGCTGGAACCAGCAAAAAGCTGTACCCTGAGGTGTTCGGAAGCCCGTCGTCCAGTGAAAGCCCTGGTCATTTTGCATCTCTGTCCAGGAACCTCCCGCCAAGCTCCTTTGGGAAGGAGCTAGACAGGGGTTCCGGAAAGCAGGCCGAGGCTCCACGGAGACCGAAGGCAGATCTGGTGGCGGATGCAGGACAACAGCAAGGGAAAAGCGCTGGAGGGGTGAAGGTTGACGGCAATTGGTTCTATGCACCCTCAGCACCACCGTTTTTGCATGGGGAGACTTCTCAGGTGGGGGGCCCTTCTGGACAATCAGAGAACGCTGGTGGTAGTGACCTTGGCACCGGGGGTGGGTTTGTCCAGTGGAGGGAAACGGCTGGGAAGGCCGAAACGACGAGGGCTTTCAAGTTTGAATCTTCAGGGGGGCGAGGCAGTCAATACCACTCAAGACCACTCCTTGGGGCTGGAAGTGGAGAGAAGAGCGGGGTGTCTCGCACGCCGGAAGGGCCGGCTACGAGGCGTGAGGAGCATGAGAAATTGAGGACGCACTATCGGGAGGAGTTGGCGAGACGAGAACAAGAGGAGATGCTGACGGAGCGTCAGAAGGTAAGGCGTGCATTACTTCAGTTCTGCAGATGAGGACACCACGTTCATTCTGTTCTGCCATCAACATGTCCTGACATCTTCGATTGACAGTGCAGCAAGTAGATGTCAAATGGCGCCTTGGATTCGAGTCTTTCAGCAGCGCTTTCATCAGGTAGCCATGTAGCCAAAAGTATTGATCAGTTTGATGTGACTGCTGGAAGCTGGCAGCATGCTCCTGTACTTGACTCCTATTTGTAGCTGGCGAATATTCCCTTGACCTGTGAACAACAGGCCTTGCCAAAATGCCTACGAAGGGTAACCTGGTTTTGAATGGGGTCACTGAATACAGACTAGTATAACAAGGCATGGCAGCCGTCTGTGGCCTATTCTGTTGCTGTTCTGACTTTATCTCAGGGGATTTAGCTTCAGATATAAAGACGAGGCTTACCGCTTGTTTGCAGCAGCTCATGCGAAAACGGCCACCTGCGCCAGCCGCCGAGGAAGACGACGAGTCAGAAGAAAATGCACTGGATACATTACTTGAACGGGTGAAGATCCAGTGGTATCCCAAGGAAGTTTGGGCCAAACTGCGGTTTGAGGACGACTATGAGAATCTGGTGAGTGCTCGATGGAGAGGTTCTTTTCTCAAACGACTCTCAGAGATTTGCGTCTCAAAGATCTTCACTCAAGTCTGCCAGCATTTGAGCTTTTCAGAATCTGACGTACGATTTCTAAAGTTTGCCATGGTTCCACAAGGTCTCCCTAAGCGCGCTAGGGCTGATTCAACAAGCTACGAGTTTTCTGTGACGAGATTGTCAAGAAAAGCATTCTGTAAGGAATCTGACGAGTCTCGGCATTGCTCCCACATTACAATATTTTGAGGTCGTATTGCAGTTCTTTGAAAAGGCCAACCATCAAACTTTTGCACCAAGAGGGACTTTCAGGTCTAAGACATTGACTATCACACTTCGGAAGAGTTTATGGATTGCTCTTCGTTCTTGTAAAAGGAGAGTAACAAGAGTCGACGCGCTCTTTGACAGCGGCTTCAACTTCGACGTATCTAACGAGTGCACCAAGCTTTATGAAGCGACTACAAGGTTTGTTCAAAAAGAGAGGACTAGATTGACGACCAGACAGGAGAGGCCGAGGGACTAACACACCTTTTAAGTCAGTCTGCTATCAACTTCGGACCGCAGTGTGGAGGTCTGTGAAGCACCACAACCTTTTCTAGGCGTAACTCCGACAAGACGATAAGAGGCTTTCTGCTGTCGAACCCTTCGACCCCTTTTCTCAAGGGGCCTTCAAATCTGATCTCGTGAACCGCAGCTCCAAGCGTCTTGAGATGTCCAAAGGAAAAATGCGATTAGCTCCTAGAGGGAAGGCGTTAATTCTGCAGTGAAGGTTTTCTGTTTCCTTCCCCTCTAGTGGGGCTTTGAACTTGAAATTGTAGGTGGCTGTCGAGCTGTCTCACTTATCTACACCGTTCCCTAAACTTTTTGAACTTTCTAAACGGCGATCTAAACGTTCCTCTTCCTCGCCTCTCAGTGGGGCTTCAACTTCGACGTCGTGAACCGGAGCGCTAAGCTGACGCTGCGCAAGGCACGCAAGTCGTGGTGGCGCGCCAGCTACAGCGTACAAGACATGAACCTGGTCGTCCTTACCAAGAAGCTACCGATCCCGTTCCTGGGAGCGAAGATGGGAAAGCACGTGCCGCCAGCGATGCAGCCGCATCTTCAGGTGAGACGGGACGAGGGGTGTGCGGCTTGTTGGCTTTCGAAAACGCTCACAGTTGGACATTGATACCGCAAGCGAGATTCTTCTGTCGGGTGTATTGTCAGCACGCTTGAATGTTGAGCGTCGGGTTCTCTTAAGCGCTCGCAAAGAAGATTAGGTTTAACTTAGAGATGCAATATGCAAAGTGGATCCAGTCGAATTGGAGAACGGCGCAGTGAGTATATGTCCCTTTGGGAAGATGGTCCGCAGTCAGCGGTCGTTTTTAATTATCTTCTACTACATCTGCGTTCCTTACGCTGCACCTTCTCTGAACCAGGTTGCACCAGTTTGCAACCGTAGACCTTATAGTACCAGCGGCACTCCCACCAGCAAAGGCTGCGTTACTTGTTCCTTTTTACCACGAACTTACTCTCCGCCACTGCTAAAGCAGTCGTTGGACCAAAAGATCAATCTCTGAGAACAGAACGCGAACCAGTAGCAAGTCAAGTTCACTGACAGGCAGACGCCTTTTCTTGACGCAGTTCGGCTTCGGGTACGACTTCTCAAATCACACGAAAGGGTTCCGCTGGGCGCTGACGACTCCGATGCAAGCGGCTGAGGGGCGGCGAGGCAACAAAGAAAAGTGGAACGTTCTCAACTCACCCCTGGACGTGGGCCTCAAGTGGTCGGCTGACGTCAGCCTGCCCGAGTTGTCAGGGTACGTGACATTCAGACACTACTTGTCTTCTTCTTGATCCCGTTCTCTATACTGCCCACAGCAAGTCCCAGTCAATGGAGTTAAATATGCTCTCGGCTCAAGAAGCATCCTCAGACGGCAGTGCTTAAACTTTTGAGTCACTCGTTCTATGCTCCAAGGCAATATACTAGTGTCACTCGCTTTGCAGCCGAATACCCGGACTGTGAGCCTTCCAGGGTGCGGTAGATCTTGAAAGTCAAGGCCAGTGTTTGTAACCACGTGCAAGAGTCGCTCGCTGGAACCGGTACAAGTTGTTGGCGAAGGACCCGCCACTCTGCAAAACATCGAGCGTAGTGCTGCGGTTCTGTTCAATCTCGCTGACTGATTCCTATCTACGTCTCATGTACAGAGCCATGGGAACAGCAGAACCCCGCATCTCCTCCGACATCGGAAACTACTTTTTCTCAATCGACAAGGCCTTCTGCACTTTCACGAAGAGAGTTTGATCACTGTCCATAGCAGGAGGAGAAGTAGGTCTGTCTAAGTTACGGCATCAGCTCGGGTTGACGTGCGGAGCTCTGCACGTGGTCCTCTGCTTTTGCGCAGGACACGATTCGGACCGCGACGATGAACATAGTGACTTTGCAGCGCAACTTGTGTCTCGAATCCGATCGAACATGCAGGCACGCATAAGGCCTCTTGTATGGGCCAGCTTTTATGATATTTGAGGGCGAACTAGTGTCCTGTTCAGGAAGATTCAAATGTGCCAGGAGGTATACGCCTCTCAGTGTGTGTTACAACCGTCAATGTGGCAAGCTCATTTCGCAAAGGGGCCTCTAGACGAGATCATCTCGTGGAAATTGAGATGAAAGGAAGTGCCTCTGAATATCTAGCGTCTGCAAGTGGATAACCCGGAGAGACGCGTGCCAGTATCCTTCAAACTGACCCTGTACATGACACGGAAGTGACCGCCGAGTAACATGTCTGGACATGCAAATTACTGTGCGGCCAATTTGCCGCCGCTCAAATTGCTGATCGAGTATATTAAACGCTGGCAGTTAAGATCGAACGATAATGACCATGAGAGGCCAGCGGATCGTCACATGTGCACTGCATATATTGGTCATGAGGTGCACTCCTTCATGTGCCGGCCGGATGCACCGGAATCGAGTACTAATTATGCGCAACCAAAGAACCAACCATAATTCATCGCATGCGCAATGTCAGACGCTGCTTTTGCTCGGCCACCCTCAAAATTGGATGCACGTATATACAAGCCTTTCAACACATTATTGCTTGTCTCCATCAGATCCATGGGTGCTTGGCACAGATTTAGACTATAGCCTGTAGCAAAAGATACATCGAGCCGGCTTAGACATGCAATTAAGCTGCAACGTATATTGCATGTCAGAAACGAGCACGTTAGGCGAGCCCGTAATCAAGGAGGAGTTTGAGGAAGGCTCAGCTAGAAAAGGCGTGTCCTTTTCAAACGAAGCATACTCGGTTATGGTGCATCAGACATGTCGGTCTGTTCCTCCAGAATTGGGCCAAAGTTGTCTGACTCTCTGTGCTTAATTAAACTTACTGAGTACTCTGAAACTACGCAAAGGCCGGCCGGTAGCCATCGTCAAAGCCTGTAAGCAGGGGCATGCAACCTTGCATGTCGGTGTGCGCGCTTGCAGCATTCATGCGGCCGCCGGCCGTCACGGCTGCTTGCATCCGGGAGAGCGGCTCGTCCGCGCGCGCCGAGTTCGCGGCCGCTCGCGATCGTCCTTGGGCCATGCAGCGCGCGAACGGAAACCCCTTTCATTTTGGAGTTTAGAATTTCAGGATAAGACTACAGAATTCCCGCTCAACAAGCTAGGGGACTGAGTTGCAGCCTACATCAGCTGCAAAATGTGAAGGCGAAGGCTGGAAGAAGGCTGGCACGGTGTTATGTCTCCGTTCTTTTTGTGATCGTCCTGAAACGCGAGATCAACCTCCTTCGCTGAGGGATCGAGGTAGCGCTACATTGTAAGGTGTATTGCAGACTTGCTTTTGTGATCACCGATTGGCGCTGAGCGCATTAGAGTGGACGCAGGTTAGACGAGGTGTTCTTTGTCTAGAGAGGGAAACGGAAGGAGAACCTGCAGCTCTGGAAATTGTGGAGAGCAGCTTGACACAGCTGCCTTTGATGGCACGAGAAGATGAAAGCAGACCGTTAAACGGTCAGCCACAAGATGATGCAGGTGAAGATGCTGGCAGAAGGGAAGATGAAGAAGAGAATGCAAGCGAGGAAAACAAGACCCTGGGAAGAAGCGACGGGGAGGACGTGACCATGGCCGACTACCGTTTTGACGTTAACAGCCTTTTCCAGAGTAAGCTCGAAGAGATCAGTATTTTGGAAGTGTTCTGCATCCAGAATGTCTTATGATTCCGACAGCGTGATACACCACTGTCTCTCAGGAGGGGGCCTTTCGAATTTTTGAGAAGAGCATTGCATGGAGTGTGGTTGTGTCTGAAATCCTGGAATGAGCAGAACTCGCATGAATCGAAGAGATAAGTTGACATCGTCAGTAGCTGGGAACGATCATCCCCGTTGTAAGACCTCAAATTTACAATGAGTGCAGATGTTCTTCAACAAATCAGCACAGGTTTGGAAGAGTTCTCCAACACGAACGTCAAGGACATTGAAGCATCTGCAACCGACCTGACGGAGACCATCAGGTCTACACAGGACCACGCGCTGGAGCGAAAACGAAAGCTTGAAGCTGTAAGGTTCAAACGTTTGACCTAGTATGCTTGTTCAAGCATCCTGAAGAACATGACCTTCGGCCTTTGGAAATCAATGTGGTCAGCACTGCATGTGGAGTCTTCAACTGAGGGTTGCAAGGTTCCAACTGCATACTTCCGTTTACGCAGGATATGATAGAATATCAACATGCTGCACAGAAGGTGCTCAGAGTACTCGAACTCGGGGCTAGCTCTCTTCATGAAGTGAGTAACCTGTCCATCCTCAACGTTTTCGCTTCGAATTTGGCTCGATAGATTGAATCAGTTTTATTATATGACTCACGATTGTTGCATCATTTGGAGCATCAGAAGATTGTAGGAAGTTTCCGGCGAGCATGCACTTTGTTCCTCTAGCACGAGTGAATAGCTGTAGCGTACAAACAAGAAGATTCATTTCTAGACTGAAGCCGATGAAAAATATGAGGAGGGTTTCCACAGACGCTTCTGAAAGTAATTTGCACTTGTTCTACTTGGCAGATTGGATTTCTGGAAAGTGGGGAGCAGGAGGAATGATCTGGAATCCAGCAATGCTTATGACATCAACCTGAAGATTCTGTCTAAGCTGAGTTTAGGAGGCTTCCAGAGCAAAAGATTCACAGATTGCCACAAATAAGACCCACTTAACTCAAATAGGGAATGCTTAAATATGTTGATCACTGAACAGCGTAAATGATAAGATGGGATAGACTAAAAAATCTAAGACGAGTCAGACCCACGTGCGAGTTCTACTGTGGAATATGAACCAGATATCAACTGCACGCGGTCAAATATCATATGCTGCCGAGCGCAGCTACTTTGCATGATCTAGACAAAGCGCGAAGCTCGATAGAACGAGAAAGTTTTTGCATCTTACTAAGCAAACCCTAGTGTGAATGCCGGCACAGTACGCGTGCTCAAGTTGGGCTGATACATGATCACGCTACTCGTCGTTGAGTAAGATATTGCAATTGACCAGAATACAGAAGGTGGTGGATGATGTGATGATACGGTTCTCATGTAACTGCATAATTTCAACGAAGCTTTGCACGTCTGAAGAAAGATGGTGTAAAAACTTGAATGCTCCCAATCATCGGCCGGATAGTGCACAAACAACTTAGGTCACCGTGGCATGGAATGGAGTTACGTCTGTTCTGGATTCCATCGCAACGTAAATTAGATTGAAAATGATACAATCCAAGCTGCGAGCAAGAACAGAACCGCATCGACCGCCGCGCAAGTTGATAAACCTAGACTCGACAAAGCCATCCAAAGACCTCTATCATTACACCACGCTTCGCGGTGTCAAGGCATGAGTGAACGAACTCCCTCTCGAATACCCCCCGCCATCAAGGTGCACGCCCCTGGCTCGACTGACCCTCCGCTCAAGAAGCTCTTTGACCGGAGAACTACCTGTAGAACCTGCCTCGATCGCCCCCTGACTCACCAGCCTATCGTACTCTTTCGACTTCGCAAGCAGCTGTTCGTTCATTCGCATGAGCCGCGCGTTCATCTGTCGCAGCTGGAAGATCTCCGCCGCTTCTTTCTTGGGCGAAATGAACGTTCCCGTCCGCAACGGTACGGACCGGGTGTTCGAACCGGTCCGAGACCCGCCGTCCGATAAGGCGATCTCATTCCTCAGCAGCAAGTCAGGCGCCGCCCGGGAAACACTACCGATCAGCGCATCTCTAGAATTTTCTCCCGGGATCGCGTCGCGGAAGCGGGACGGCACGTGCGGCGGACTCCCGAGCGCTTCGCTGCTCGTCGGGCTTAGCGTCCCGACCGCAACTTTCTCCTCTCTCCCACTTTTCGCAGCAGCTTCTTTCGCCGCTACTTGTGGCTTCTTCGCCGTTCTCGTCGAGGCGACCCAGTTCCGGCCGGAATCCGCCCGGTTGCTTTCGATAGCTCCCGGAGCGCTCTTCACCGGGCTTAAGGCCAGGGGCGCTTGCCGCCTGGCTTCCCGTGCCCCGTTTCCACCCGGAGCGTACTTTTTCCCTTTTCGCCCGGGCGGCATCTCGTCGTCGAGACTGGAGAACACGGCTTCCTGCGAATGGAAACCAACTCAGATCACCTCGACCGAGCGAGTGCTCAAAGACTACTTGTCTTTAACAGGAAACGGAACGGAACGTCCTTTGTAAGATTTTCTTGATCTAGCGAGGATGCGACCGTGAAGAAGGTATACTTCGAGACAAAAAATCTCGACGGGCAACTCAGTACTTGCTCTCTTTGCAACACAGGAAGTTCTGCCTTTCCTTGTGTGCGAGAAACAATAAGACGGCTCGTGCCTTTCCGCCTGGTCTCCTGGGGTCTCACTTCAAGTTCGAGTTTTTGTTGTTTGCTATCCAGCACGACTTGCATCGTTCGAAAACAGAACCTTTCCTCCTCTGAGTAAAGGATGCTCTATGAAGCTTCTGCAAGCAAGAACACGGAACGGAAAGGAACCTCTCCTGAAGCTATAGACGATCACTCTCTCTGCTAATTCTGACTTTATCTGCTTCTCCTTTCATTGCACCTAATCGCTCCGGACTTTCGAGCGAGTATGATCATGTGCGGATAACCCCACTCACCAGATCTTCCAGCTTTGCGGACAGCGACTGGTTGTCTGAAAGCAGCGTTCGGTGGTTCAGCTCCATTTCCCTCTGCCCGTCTTGCAGGTCCCGGATCTGGGCTTGCAGCGCATCCTTCTCCTCCTGGTGGCTTGCGACGACGCTCTGGAAAAAGGTACAGAAATCGATTAAGTCAGCAGAGAAGACGACTTCTTTATTCCGCTACTGGTCACTCCAAACACCCGGGGCAACATTTCAGCGCGCACTTGTCACAAGAAGTGCGAGAACTCTCGAGACTGAAAAGGATAACAAGATTCCGTAGAATACATGCAGCGACATCACAACCGCAAATCCGTAAAGCACGGGCTTCGGCCCCGTACAAATCCTAATGAACCATTTGATCTCAACCATTTCGTGCTCATTTTCTGGGACTGTGGCCTCATCTTGACAAACTCAACCCTGTTTACATTACGTGACGGTGGAAGGAGCACACGCGCAGTAGAACTGTACAAATAGCTACTTCAAGCAACGATGCCCCACAGAAAGCCTGCGTGAGCACTTCAAAAGAGCTTCCCGTCTCGGTAAGCAGCAAAAGCCTCCTTCTCCGAAGACGTGCATTAAATTCCCCTGGGCATATCATGTAGCCTTCTTCACTAAAATCCAAACCGTCCCGACCTGTGCTTCTAGTAGACGTCGAACGAGCTCCTCTCTATTGACCCCTGCCAGCTCCTTCGATGAGAACGCCTTCAGATACCCCGTGGATGACCACGTTCCGCTCGGCGTCCGCCGGACAATGGGCGGGAAATGGACCCCGTCGTTCTCTCCCCTGGAATTTGCAAGATTTGGTTATGTTGCACTATATGAGAGATGCTGTGGTGTGATCTGGCCCAATCTGTTCGAGAAAGACGGCAAGACGCTTACTCTATCGGAAGGTTTGGCTAGCCAGACGTCACAGGATCTTAACATGATAAAAATCCGTGACAAGCGTACGTGGCCGACTACCCATACTCTTCGACCTTGCTCAACATGTTAATCAAGCATGCGAAGCCTCTCTTGACTGGCATTCGCCTGTTCTTTTCCTCATGATTCTGTTAGGTAGTAGGCCGCAAACTGAACAAGATAAGAGACTGCTTGAAAGCCTTACCGTCCGCTGGTGGAGGGGGTTGCGGGGTTTTGGTCGTGCGACGCGGCCGCGGTGCCCTCGCGGCTGTGGTTGAGCGAGGGATACTTGCCGAGGTCGCCCCCCGACAGGCCCAGCTTTTGACGCAAGTACAGATTCTCCTCTTTCAGTAGCGCGATCTCGCGCTTGAGAGCAGAGATGGTCTGCAGAAATACAGCGTAGTTAAGGTCAGGTCAACTGGTGGACTGTTGGTACGAGTCAGGTCTCCGTTTTCAGCAGTGCGATCTCACGCTCAAAGGCGGAGTGTTCCGCGATAAAGCATGCTTGGATCTGAGGTGAATTCACCGCTGTTCTTCGGCACATGTCTCACCTTGTCTTACGTCTCCGCATTTGCGGTCGACCTGTTAACAGGACTCCTTAGGGGCGCAGCACAGTCGAGCGGAACAGCAGATCCCGAAGAACGGCACCAGAGGAGAACGTGTCGAAAGCAGAAACGTAACCTTTCAGAACCATCCCACCTTGTCCAATGAAACCTTTCAGAACCATCCCGCTTTATCCAATATAACCTTATAGAACCATCCAACCATTCCCATGACATTTATTTTAAATCATCCCAACTTGTCGAACATCATCTTTTAAAACCGTCCCACCTTGTCCTGCGTGTCCGCATTCGCAGTTGGTGTGTTGACGATGTTCTTCGCCCGCGTGGCGTAATTTAGAGTGGAGAGCGTCTCCTCGACTGACGTCAGCGCAGGGGAGCAGCACGCAACCATGAGCGCCATGGACGAGCCGCCCAAACTATCCATCAGCAGCTTCGTCAGCTTGGAGTCCCTGTAGAATTGGGTTAGGTTAGAAAGTGGTTACCATATTTCCGGATAGCTGCATCGAGAAATTGAGTAAACGCCATGGACGAGCCGCCCAGGCTGTCCATCAGTAGCTTCGTCAGCTTGGAGTCCCTGCGAATTGGGGTTAGGTCAAAAAGTGGTTACCACATTCCTGGTTAGCTGCATCGAGAGAATGATTGAACGCCATGGACGAGCCGCCCAGGCTGTCCACCAGCAGCTTCGTCAGCTTGGAGTCCCTGTAGAATTGGGTTAGATAGTGGTTGAGTACCAATTCTGCACGTTTGTTGCTGCGCGTTCGGTCCTTCTTTTATCAGGTTCATCTGAGAGAAGAATGTAAACGCCATCGATGAGCCGCTGAATTTGTCCATCAGTAGCTTGTCGGCTTGGAGTCCCTGCGAAATCAGTAGTCCCTGCGAATCAGTAGCTTGTCAGCTGGGAGTCCCTGCGGAATCTGGTTAGAGTGTGGGTTCTGATGTTTAGTAGGAAACTTTGCGCTGGGTTGTTTCGTGGTTGGTTGCACTCGAAAGATAGTGAGCGCTGCAGCAAAGTGCTTCAGTTGCAGCTCAACAGCTTTCTCTGCTTGCATTTCCGTGGACGGCCGGTTGAATCAAGGAATGGTAGAGGCCTAGAAAGGGTTAGCGCCTCAAAAATGCTTTCGATTCATTGTCGTTAAGGGAATCCTGAGCGCCGCACAGAGTCGCTTAGCCTGTTCATCAGCGCCCCGATCAGCTCAGTATATAACCAATCTATTGATATTATATAAATAATAATGAGAGTTTACTATCAAAATATATTATGAGCGCACTGAACACGATTCGACTTGGTATTTGACAAATAGAAAGAAGCACTTCTACCCGGCTGTTACACCACCTCAATAAGTACCTGATTGGCAGCACACATTCGAGGGATCTGGGACCCTACCTGGATTCGGCCGCACTTTGTTATGAACGCTTTTGAGTTTGAACACAAAGAATGACTGCTGTAAGACCGGCATGTCTATCTGGGCTGAATGCTTCGTAACACTCCTTGTGTGCCGCTTAGTAGCGATAACTTTCCGAACCGGAATTACGAGGAACATGCAGCGGAAAACGCTTCTCTTGGACGGAACCCTCGGGCTTACCGGTATGGCACGAAGGTATCTTTCTTGCTCCGCCCCTCCCCTAGCGCGCTGATCACCTTGCCCAGCGCGAACAGGCTGCGGTTGATGCTGCCCGTCTCCTTCACCATCTCCCTGCGTCAGCATCACGCAACTTCGACGTCAGCAAGCAGTCAGTCTTTACCTACCGGCAATCTCAAAGGGGTTTGCCGGCACCCAACTCCGTTCGAATCATGGCTCAATCTAAGATAATAATCAAACAACGTCAGGGAACGGAACACCGAAACTTGCTACATGAGACCCTGCGATGTCGACAAGCACGAAGTGCACTTAGGAAGGACCGCGAAGGACAGACACAAGCGGACGAGAAGCAAATCGACACCAGTGGCAGGTACCCCTACCCTAAATTCGTTGTTCTGGGAATCTGAAGAGACTCGTATCTTACGGACAAGGGGAAGCTTCAGCAAGGATTTCTCGTTAAGCAGGCGTTGTTTTCTGCCAAAGACACTTTCGCTCTGCTGTTCTGTGACGATTGTGAAGGAGGTCTCGAGCTTGAAAGCAAGAGAAAGATAGAAAGAAACATGTCGAGCTTTTTTATCGTTATGGATTCCACGCTATACAGACCACCAGCCTCTCTTACACTCGAACATGAACAGATTCACGGCGGACAACCACCGTGGCCCTCACCCGGAGCTTTTGCTGATCTTGAGCCGCTCGCTCCCCGCCAGGTCGACAAACGTCACTTTGCCGAATCGTTTATTGGGGCCGTCGGAGTTGGACTCGAGATACACGGTCATCATGCTGTGGCTGCGACTACTGTCCTTGTTCAGCGCGTGAGAGCCCACCTGGTTAGAGGGAACTCTAGGGGTTTGTATTCCTAACTCTGGGGTTTGTGAAGTTCAAAAATGGAATGCTTTACTTGGTTAAGGATTGTAGACGTTCAGCGCGTGAGATCCCAGCTGGTCAGAGCGAAAAATCCTAGGGTTTTACTCCTTACCTGGGCGTTTATAGGGTTCACGAATTTGAGCTTTTCTTGGTAAATATTGTAAATGTTCAGCGTGAGAGCCCTCCTAGACAGTGGAAGACTCCAGGGTTTTCAAATGCGAAAGTTGGGGTGCTTAAGACTCCAAGACTGTAGGAGTTTTTGAGCTGGAAGGGATCGAAAGTCAGCGCGGTAGAGGAAATCTGATCAGTGGGAAAAATCTACAGTATTATGTGATTTTGAAATATGTGGTTTTGAAATTTCCAGATTGAGAATCTTCTGGGCTCAGGGGTATAGAAGGCAGCGCTTAAAGGGCACCAAGTAGCGGTGGTGTCAAGTTTCTCATTGGCGTTAGGGTGTCCGGGCTATAGGAGATGTTGCAATCAGAAGCTGTTTCGCCTAATAAAGAAGCCATCTGCTCAAAAGAGAATTGAAGTATTGAGGGCTTCAGGAACTTTGAAGATCGTGAACGAAGGAGACGAAGACACCGGTCAAGGCGTCCACTGGACGAGCTGGGGAGTTGCAAGTTTTCGAGGGCGCGGGGCCTCGACCAACTGGAAGATAGTTTAAACTTACCCGTCCCGGTCGGCCTGAATTTCTTTGCGACAGCAAGTCAGCCAACCACACGATTATAACTCAACGAACCTGCCTTCCGACAGGTTAACCCACCTTGCGGTTGCGCGCCCCCTCCGACATGACGGAGCACACGTCATCCCGCGTCTCGCAGTCCACGATGAGCAGGCCCTCCGCGTAGAACCCCTCCCGGTCGCTCCACTTGACCTCCACGCGCTGTTCGGGGCCCTCCCGCAACAGATCATTCACCTGTGCCAAATACGAATCTTCGTGAAAAGATCCACCTGCTATGATCTTTCGGGGAGCGTTCTTGCCATTTGACCTACACCCGCTGTTCGGGGCCCTCCCGCAACTGATCATTCCACTGTGCCGAACAAAGTGTTCAGAATATGACGCTCCCAACACAACTGCGGTGAAACCTTCTGTGGGGATTTCTCACTTGACCTCCACCCCTGCTCGGGGCCCTTTCGCACTAGATCGTTCACCTGGATAGTCAAGAATCAGAGTCAGGATAACCCTCCTTGAAAAGTGTAGGCCGTGATTGGTTACTGGTGCAATGTACTGGGCACTCGACCCTTACGCATGACGATTGTGAGTTCTTTTTCTGCCCTGTGCTAGAATTGGGACGGCACGGCACTTGACGGCTCCAGACCCGTCAGGCAAACGGCATTCCTCCAGCAGTTTCCTGACTGCAGTCGTGCGTCATGAGCAGAGTCAGCAGTCAGCAGTCTGTAGCAGTCTGCAGCAGCAGTTTTGAACTCACAGTCCCTACTTTCGAATTTGGCTCTTGAGAAAACGAACGTCGATGAAGTTCAGGAGACTTGGACGTGGCCAGTTTGGTGATCCAAGCAAAGCTACATTCCATCTATCACTTGGTGTTCGAAGTAGTCCACAACAGATCCTTCCACTGGGTAGCGGGTCCATATCAGAAACGTGAAGCAGGTGAACCGCAATGAGACTTATTCGGGTTGACGCTTGCCTTACTCCGTGGGAAGGAAAGCGATGAAATCTGCGGCTTTTTTCCTTTATCGTACTGAAATGCGAACGTTGCACTTTGAAAGTCCCGCTTCGTTTTAAGCTGACAGGAGCGGTCAGAATGCAGAGTTCAAGGTATCCTGGTTGCGAAAGTGAGTCAGGGACTCACGCAATCGGTGTCTTTATGTCAACAGATGCCACGTGGCAGTCGCTCACCTGCTCGTTGTAGATCTCCAGATAGGAGGCCTTCATGAGGAAGCCCTTTTGGCCGGACGCCCGAAAGCCGTCCAAACAATCGAAGAGGTAGTTCATGGAGCGGGAAATGAGGCCATCTTCCTCGTGCCCATCGTAGCTGATGCGCTCTACCACCTGGGGGGGGAAGGGTGCAAGCGAACGATTGGCTTCGGTTTACCCCCCTACTTATTCATTCCGCACAAGAATTTCCAGTTATTGATGTTGGGCTGCACTTCCTCGCGTAAATGAGCCGTGAGGGATTCGAATCGCTTGCTTCTTTCTCCAAACAAGAAGATTGTCAGTTTCGACTGCGCCGCTGCACGTACTTTGTAAGTGTCGTCTCAAACGCGAAACATGTGTCCCGCCAGAGACACCCAATGACCTGCCACACGTACAACCGAAGGAGCAGTGGGCTCAACGCCACTGGGGCACATGCGCGCAATCTTGCGCCGCACACAAGGGTTTTCAAATCAGGGTCAAATGCTTCTGGAACACAGTGTTGCCTTAAGTTCGATCCCCCACGCTATTCACCACGTGCTAGAGCCCTTTTTACCCAGAATGCTCGATTATAGACACCCAACTGGACCTCATTATTGCCACCACTTAAAGCGAAACAAAAAAGCAGGAACAGTAGAGAAGCGTACCTCCTCCTTGCCAGACATTGTATACGACTTGCCGCTCCCCGTCTGGCCGTATGCAAAAATGGTGCAGTTGTAGCCCTGAAGCGCGGAGTCGAGGAGCCTTCTCACACCGCACTGCTGGAACACGTCCTGCTGGCGTGCGCCCGGCCCCAGACAAGCGTTGAACTGAAGAGGTAGAGCAAGGAAAGAAGAAACGATTGATGTTGGAAGGTAGTGGTGGCGTCTTATAATAAAAGTCTGCGCAAACGGGAAACCGCTAGGGTCTCACCCTCAAGCTGCGAGCCAGATACACGCATGCACACCTCTGCTCCAGCTAGTGGGGCACCAGGTGTGATCGACGTGCTAGAATTACTCAGTCACTGTACAGAGTATAATTGGAATCTCACTTTGGGATCGACCCACATCTAGAATTGGTGCTTTCAATGATAGATTTCCGGCTTAGGTCAAAGTGGCTGCTGTCTTAAAAAGGTGTGGCTGCCGAAGACAGTAAGTGGAAGGATGGGATCTGGCCCCAGGTGCGGCATGTTTATCCAGTACCTCTACTTGAAATACAAGGACGGTATGATTCACCCTTTAATGTCAGTCTTTTGCGAGCTCTGTACTGTTCAAGCACTAATTACTACGGACGGAACACCAACCGTCCGAAGGGCAGGTCCTCTTGTACCCCTTGTATCAACGCCTTCGGGGCAAACCGCTGCCCTTGAACTTCTTCAGCTGTGGTAAAAGCGCACCTGAAAGTTCCTGATCATGTTGTGCCCCCCAAGCCCCGGTTCGACCACAGACATGGCCCGGCCATCCTCCCCCACGCGCACTGTATTCGTCTCGCCCTGCAAGATCTCGTCCTGGGAAAGTGGTCGCACCCGCACCGCCACCACGATGTTGTCGCTTGCCAGCCTTGCATCCTGGCCTTCTGAGAAGAGCTCCATTCTTATTGCTCAGATTGACCACTGGAGCTCTCGGCTTTTGGTGGTGATTTGATGCAAGCTAGGAGCTCAGTGATAGTGATTTATGACCGTTCTTGATGGCTCATGCCAAAATAGCGCCATTGGCAACAGGGCACTTAAAGCCATCTGGCTGATGCTGGTGAAATTGACGCATTGCGGAGCAGGATCCGAGCTATCTGCGTTGCCTGAAGATGGAGGTCACTTGTGTGGCCTTGTTGCTTGTCTGTGATGAACCTCTTTGCGGCCCCTTACAGCAGGCTACCGAGCTGCCACAAATTCAAGATAATTTTTCCAGAGCTGAGCTAGTTGTGTTTTGAGGTCCACCGTATTGTGCCCCGCTTCAAGGCAGCCAAATGCGCTTGTATAGCTCAATAAACAAAAACCACTTGAAAAGTGTACAGTTAGCTGCTTCGTTTCTGTGTCGCAGCTTCGTTTTGAATCTTCTCTGGCAGTCATGGGGAATTCGGTCCTGGCTACAAGCTCTCAACTGTAGAACCGACCAAGATTGATATGAGTATGAAATAAATCGTAAATCTGCGATGGTCTATGCAGGGTATCTGGATAGGACCATAGCTGGCCAGCAGTTCTTTATTGGTTAGTCGACGACGTGGTCGACATGTGTGCATTTCTTGCGTTCAAGAAGCTGGCAATCCACCTCTATATATCTGTCCTCGTGATCGGAATCAAAAAGGGAGCAAAAAGGACAACTACGCAGCTCTGACGGCGTTCCTACTGCGGTTCCACCTGCTCTAGCTCCAGCTCTACCTGCGCTTGTAGATTCAAGAATACGGCAAGTCAGATTCAGAGCCTGGGGGAAGAAGGAGCCTGTATCGAGCTGCGAGCTTTGTTAGGATACTGTCGTAGCCTAATAGGTAGGTAGGAATTCCTAGGGGAATTTGGTGAGCCCTGTCGATCAGAGTTTTGCAGCATGATGTTGTGCGCGCGTGACAACTGTAGCGAATTTTATGGAAGTCCAGCCGTCCATTAGACCTGAAAAGTGGATATTGCCGTTCATCCAGCGGTTGGCAATGCAGATGTTGGTGATCTTTGATTGGCTGCCACGATCGACCGTGAAAACGGAAGCTCCGGCTCTAGATCTGCTCTTGAGCTCTCTGCACAGGAGTCACGTACCGCTGAATGAATCCCAATCTGCCCAGCAAGCTGCAAGGAACCTTCTTGTGCGAGGAGGTGGAGCAGCCTGTCACCATCAAATGGAAGCGTTTTAAGGGCGTGCACCGTTGGAAAGGTGTTGGGAGGACTCAGGAGGGGATGCTCTTTGTATGCAAGGTCTTGAGGGCCTCATGTGTGGATACAGTGGTGTTTAAAGCTGCATTTGAGCTCAGACTGTTCGGCATTTGGTAAGCAGCAAGAGAGAGAACTGCCGCAGCTTGGCAGTGAGATTAGTCTGACAAAGCCTGTGCAGTCGCAGTGTACACTTACGCAGTATGGCGGCAGCAATCGGAGCCGTGTCCAAGACTCCCAGCGTATCTTGCTGCCATTCCATCCGTGCAACGCAGTCCTCTTTGTCACAAAGCAATGACGCAACATTCTCTGTCTCATATGACTTGGGACTTCCAAGACGCAAGTCTTACCTGTCAGGAGTGAACAGCAGAACCAGGTTCGGCCAGAGACGTGCTTCTGGCAGCATTCAGGTCAATGCACGGGAATCTCGGGTAAGGTGGCTGGCCTGACAAAAGCGGCTGAGGGTCTGATTAATCAAATGCCGCATGCACCGAGTTAGGTGCTTCCAACCTCATCTCCAGTGCATATATGAGTGCATCCTGGATGCACAGGAACTGCTACAGCAATGCTGACAGTCTGTCAACTCAGACCTTTAAGTGCCTCCTGCTCTTTAGCGAGGGGACAAAACTTGACATATGGTTGTACGGGACAGCGTTCACTGCGATATTCCGGACCTTAACGTGCTTACAATCTGTAGGCATTGGTAAGATAGCTGGCAGCTCATGGAATGGTATGCGGGAAGACTTTGTTATTTCAACTGGTGTTCCAATGCTTGACGAAAACACTATCTTCCTTCTAAAGCATTCAGTCTCTGCATTCCACCATAGTAGCCAACTACGCTTGATATTTTGCATGCGATAACACCAAATGCTTATGGTAGAACTGTTATTTCTGCTTCAATCCCTTGAATCCATCTTAGATGGCTGTACTGGAAGAAGACATGATGTCCATGCGGTCTTTGAGGAACCCCACAAATGATAGATGCCCCTTGTTTCCTTTGGCAGTAGATTCGTGCAGATTCACTGCTGGTGCATTCCATAATGCAAAAAGGGTTAGGCACAGGTTTCACCTTGTTGACGGTGTTCCGGATGAATTACCAACATTAAGTAGACGGAAAGTCACACCTTAATCCTTGCTTTACCTCAGTCCTTCAAGTTAGAGCTCTTTTTGTTGGCCAGGAAAAGCCACATTTGCCAAAGGACACCACAAACTGTGTGAAAATCTGTCCTCATTCTTCAAGTTAGCTGCACTCATTCGAGTTGAGCAAGTTGTTACCACGCAAAGCAGCCTAATGAATTTTCGAGGGCGACGGGCTAGGCAAGTGCCTTCGTCCACCATACAACAATACCATTCATTTCATGTGGTAGATGTTTCAGCAAAAGGTAGGCTTTGCAAACCAGGAAGTATTTGTCTTGCCTCAGCCAGCCCTTACTATGGATTCTGCAGGAGAGTGTGCGCTTCCAGGCAGTGCAGCGCTTCTCCCCTAACGGTCACATCCTTCTTGAGAGGACCGGCCATGGGTTCCAAGAGAGCACCCCCCCCTTTGCAACTGTGTCCGTTGTGGCAAGGCGGGCGGGCCTGCCGCCTCCAACTGCATCGGAGGGCCTGATAACCGAAGCGGGTAAGCACTCCCCCTCTCATGAACAGGGTAAGATGTCTTTGTCACTACACGATTTGACAAGATAGTAGCAGGAGTTTCCTTTGGCATAGGTGCGTTGAGGGGTCTGCACAGGTCTGCGCTTGCTGGCCCTGTCGCACAAGCTGGACTCTCCGATGAATTGTTGTGAATGACTGCCGGGCTTCAAGGGGTATGGACGGGCCACGTTATCAAATCGGCTTCATGAAGCGTTCAACAATGGTTGAGGTATCAAATAGTTACGGGTCTGCTTGAGCGTTCCTGGTCTACTGTGGCTTCCGTTTACGTTTCACTATGCATGGAGTCCACGATGATATCTGTCACAAGGGCTTCTGTATTGCTAGCTTAAAACCATCAAGGTGCTGTTTATTGACTCTGGCTGTAGTGTTTTGCGGGTACACTACTTGCACGCCCTACTGTCAGGCGCTGCAAATGTCACAGGTTCTCAGTGGGCTTCAAGTGCTACATTGGTCAGCAACAAAGGATGAATGTCAAGCGCCTGACACTCCTAACTACAAACTCTGCGGACCTACTTCTTGGTCTGATGTCAAGAACTTCAAATGCCTAACCTGCACGCTGCATCTATTCAGGCCCCGTCGGCATCCTCGAGCCCGAGGAGATGGAATTATGGCTCTCCGAGGTCGAGTGGGTGGATCCCCGTGTCGACATCGACCCCATCAGCATCTCCCGCGCGGCGCGCCTCCAGATGAAAGCCGACGCCGCGGCGTCCACCGAATCCGCTCCCCGCAGAGTCGTGACCAGTGTGCGGAAGGCCCTGCCCCCGAGTGTCGGCGGCTCTCCTCAGAGGTTCACCGCATTCGCCGCGGCTGTCCTGCTGGTTCTCGCGCTCCTGTGGGCCCTTTTCAGGAAGAAGGCGCCGCAGACTGGGGCGGTGAACAGTGCGTACGGGAACAGTCCGCCGGGGACAGGGCCCAGCGGCGTGGCGAAGAGCGGGGGGCAGTACTCGGCGCTGAAGAGCGCGAGGGCGGACGCGAGTTACAAAGTGAGGCAGGCGGGGAGCGTAGCAACGGATGCGAATGACGAGGCCAAGAAGAGGGCGCAGGAGTCGCTGGCGGACCTGCGGAAGAGAGTGGAGAACGTGAAGCGGGCAGACGACAAGTTTGCGCAGGTCAAGAAGGAGGCCAAGGAAGAACCAGACGCGGGGAAGAAGACGATCAAGGGCCTGGTCAAGGAGGCGGAGAAGCGGGTGGAAGGGAGCACCGGGCGGAATGGCACAGGGGACAGCCTGAAGTCTTCTGGGGGGGTCAAAACGCAGCCTGCAAACGGGGGGGCGCGGGAGGACGGGAGCTCCGGGCGCAGTGGCTCGGGGGACAGCCTCAAGGCCGGGGTCAGCAAGACGGTTATCAGCGGGGTTAAGGG
Source organism: Klebsormidium nitens (assembly GCA_000708835.1). Lineage (NCBI taxonomy): Eukaryota > Viridiplantae > Streptophyta > Klebsormidiophyceae > Klebsormidiales > Klebsormidiaceae > Klebsormidium > Klebsormidium nitens. The sequence goes on along the minus strand of DF237103.1, from coordinate 40,365 downwards.
TGCCCCGACTAAGGGGAACGAGCAGCTTGTCAAGAGCGCTGTGGGCGATCCTAAAGCCAAACTGAGCGCAAAACCTCTTCCTGAGAAGAACGAGACTCCGGCGCCGAGTACCGGGGGGGGATGGCAGTGGCCCAAGAAGCAGGAGACAGTCGCAAGCGGTGTCGAGGGTGCCGACCCTAAGAAACTGGAGAGCTTGGTCACGGAGTCGGTGGGCAACCCGAGCGAGACGGAACAGGGGGCAGCAGGGTCGAAGCCAGCAGCCGGCAGCGTCTCCCCCCTGAAAGCAAACTCTGCGGATGCAGTCCTGAGGGGCGTAACGCAGAAGCCAGAGAACGGCGCGAGCGTTACGGCGCCCAAGACGCCGCTCCAAGTGAACTCTGCCGACTCTGTCCTGTCAGGGGCACAGAAGTCGCCGAACTTTGGGAGGGGCTCGGGCGAGCTTTCGTCTGAGATTGAGGGGCTGTCCAAGCTTCTGAAGCAGGGAGAGAAGCCCCGGGCGGATCAGGCGTCGGGGAGGGGGCCCTCACGGGGAAGTGATGATGTGGCGAGTCTGATGTCTGAGCTCTCCAGCGTCATGCAAGCGAGCAAGAAGAGTGTGGCTGCCAGCCGCGAGGTAAGCGTGTCAGTCTTCCTTACATGTGCAATCTCAAACGTTCCTTCTGGAATACGTATTCCGACAATGAGGTCCCGGTGTGTTTACGGAGGATGTATTTGTAATGGAAATGGTAAACGTTTTGCCGTTTTTGCTTGAAGCTCCGTCGAATCCTTTGAGCCTCGACATCCCCAAGTTTCTGCATCAAAGCAGGATGGCTGAGCACCTTTAAGATGTGGAAAGCTGCGCACGTATTCGGGTCAAACAGATTCGAAGGACGTGGGTAGAGCTCCCAGAAACGGTACAGATTACAAAAAGCTCATGTTAGAAATGAGCAGTTGTCGTCTCATAAAAGCTTGAATGAAGTTCCGCTCTCTGCTCGTCCTAATGCATCGAACCAACATTATCTCCTCCATTGGCAGAGAAACGGCTCCAGCGCATCTGCTGACGTCATCTCCAGCACTCCCACCACCCCCCAGGACGGCCCCGGCGCCAAGATGCTCGCCGCGAGCAGCACCAAGAGTGACGCCGTCTCCAAAACCCCGGCGCAGCCGCTGGGGGGATCCCCGCAGATGCTGACCGCAAAGGCGGGCGGGTCTGACGCCATCAGCAAGACCCCCACGAAACCGGTCGCGAACGCTGCCGCGCAAGCGCCAAATGCGGCGCAGGCGACAAAACCGGTGCAAGCATCGAAGCCCGTGGAAACCTCGAAGCCCGCCGCAACCCCAAACCCCAGCGATAATAACAACTTCTTCAATGCCCTTCCCTGGATACGGGGCGGAGGTAACGCTGGCGTCCTTTCCCAGACACCGACCAAGCCGCTCGACGGGTCCGACACGCCGGCCATCCCTGCTGCTTCTGGGAGCGTTGACGTCACCAGTCGAACCCCGACGTCCTCCGCGACTGGTTCGGTTAACGCCAAACCCTCGTCGGTTAACCCTTCCCCAGCAACGACTCAGTCCTCGGGGGTTCTCTCCCAAACCCCGACCGGTTCCATTGGCAGCGGCCTGGGCCAGCAAACCGGGGGCAAAGCCTCTGACGTCAACTCTCAGACTCCGACGACCCCGGCAGAGTCCGCAAAGCCGCCCGAAGGCGATGCTAAAAGCGGACGACCTTTCAGCTGGTTCAGGGGCAAGAACGACCAACCGCCTGGCGCCTCGGTCCCCGCGGTTGCTGAGGAGCAGGTTACGCTTCCAGTGGTTAGGGAGACGCCTCTGCCTCCGGTTGTGAGCGAGAGGGCGCCTCTTTCGGTGGCCAGACCGACGCCGCCGCTGCCGGTTTTCAAGAGCTCGGCAGCGCCGCCGGCCGTGAGCGAGGCGACCAAGACTGCGGAAACTGGTGACTGCTTACTCAGTCATGTATGAGCTATCTGAGAGCTTGTTAACATGGAACTTGAACTCAGTTATCTCGTTGTGCACGAGTTAGGAAATCCCATGTTCCTCCATGTAATCCTAATGCTATGAGCAGGTTTGGCTTCACATTGGCGTCGATACAACTGTGGCTCGGGGCCGGGTCAATATCAATGACAAATATTCAGGACTACTTTTCATGAACTTGCGGTTCTTAATCCCCGCCAAAGAAGTCGTTCCCTGGGCGTTTATTCCGCTTGTTTGTACGTGCTTGAGTAGAATCCGCTTGTTTGAAAGGCTCCCCGTTTCAAGATGGCGTTTGACGACTTCTCTCTGGTCTGCTTCAAGCAGGATAGGAGATCAAGCTATCCCTAGTTGCTTCACATTGCTGAAGTACGGTAACAGGTAGCAGAGGGCACACAAGAGTCTGCGTCAGCAACTTGCGTCAACCTCTGCAGATCTAGGTTCTCTCTCCGTTGATACAGCCTTTAGAACGATTTTCACTTCGCGCAGCTTCTATAGAATCAGAAGGGACTCTCCTTTGTCTAACGAACAAAAATGTAGAGTCTCGATGTAATTTACAGGCATGGCGCGCATGTTTCTCCTGCAACTCTTTGGTTCTGAGCGTCGCATTGTGTGTTGCAGATGACGATGCGAAGCGTCGGAGCGACCTCAAGGAGGCGCAGGACATCCTGCGAAAGATCCTGGTGGAGGACCTGCCCCTGCCCAAGCCGAAAAAGGTGAGAAGTCTATCGATATCGATTCTATGTCGATATCGCTTCTATTTCCTTAAATCTATAAATAAGAATAGGGTATAGGGTTTCTAAATCGATGTCGGTACAATCCTAGGATAGATAGGATTTCTGTATATCGGTTCGATCCTGGGATCCTATCCTACATCCTATCTAGAAATCCTATATCGATATATAAGGTGAAAACTCTTTAATATCGGTTCCAATGTCCTGTTTGCGGAGCTTTGGACGCGTTTCTTCGATGCAAAGACGTTCGAATCGAGGCGGGCCTTTGCCCATGATTTTGGATCGTTCAGCTGGTCTCTGTGGATGAGTAAGAGCGCCCTCGCAACGGGTGTGACAGGAGCAGAGACCTTTCCTCCTGCTTGTCGATTTTTTTTTACCATGCGTGTGTCAGGTGCTTTGGATTCTGGCGCACCGAACGTTTCCGGGATTGTCCTGTCCACTAAATCAAGAAGCTGCTAAGGATGTACTGGAATTCCGCATTCCTCTTTGGTTCGGCAGCTAGTGGACAGAAGGCGAAACGCTGAGCTGCGGACCTGTGATGTCAGATGCCCCATATTTTGAGCCAACCGCAGACTTGCACATTTCTGGAGCATAAGATCTATCAAAACGTACTGAGATTGCGTTCCGCTCTGGGACCCCGTTCCGCTTTCCAACTTCCATTCCGTCCTCTTTCCGCAGGAGCGCGCGCAGCTCGTCGCCAAGATCCAGAACGTGCTGCCCGCTGTGGCCATGAGCGTCGGGGCCGCTGGAGCGTTTACTACTGGACGTAAGCTCGTGCCTTCGCAGTTGATACTTTCAGATTTACTGTTGGCTTTCACGTCCGCGTTTCTAAACCGCGAGATCTCTCTTGACCCGATCCAGTTCTCTTAGGTCGCTTGGAAAGTAAATTCTTGCAATATACCGGGCCGTCATAATTTTCGCTCAACAAGAGGGCGCTTGCCATAACTACTATACGAGTATCGGTCTGGAGCGAATAGAAAGTGCTGTTGGCATCCAATTCCCACTGCCGTCTCTCTGAAAATGCAAGCTGTACTTCACCGTCTATGAGTAAAAAGAAGATACCGACATGAATCTGGTCAATGTTCCAGAACCAGGGAACGTTCAAACTGACAGTACAATCTGCCCAGGAATGAGGGGGGTGTCATCCTTCGGAGACGCCTCAAAACCTCCGCACAGAACTCCCGTTCTAGACGGAATTCCTTTCCAACAGGTGCACACTCGACAAAAGAACCCACATCGTTACTGCAGACCTCTGTTAGCGATCTTGTTTTCGTTCCTGCAGTCGACGGCGCTTTGGAGACGGTCGGCTTCGCTGCGCTGGCGTCATTTAGTTATTCCACGCTGCTGTGGGCCAGCAATCGGTGAGTCCGCCTCCCCGCCCGTGTGTCAAAACGTCACGATGAACGCTGGTAGGATCCATTCACATTTCCAACCGCAAGAAACCATTGACAGATTTCGCAACTGGGGAGTTCAGGACCCCTGGCGCAGAAGTAGTTTGTTTATATCTATTGTCTATTGAGGCGCAAGTTTGGGATTCTTTTTCACGGATTAGAAGCCCTTGTGCCATTTTCGGTGCTTGTGCGTGGCGTTCTTTGCAGGACTGATCATTGGCAGCTTGTTTACGGCTCGTTTCGAGGCTTGCGCACGAGGATATCCAGTTCATGAGAAATCCGGACTCGAACACAATCTGCTCCGCTTGAATGTACAACGTCGAAACAGCGATGCGCACACCTCCAAGTTGCCAAAGTAGACGTGCTGATTCCAGGATCTTGATAAGCATTCGGTTAGGGTTCTAGAGAACAATAGGCCCAAGAAAGATGTCCCTGCTACAAGAGCGATCGCGTGTGCGATGCGTTCCTTTCAGGCTTGTGGATTCATACCAATAGTGCAAGTTGCGCTTTCTTGCAGGGAGGGCTTGAAGAAGGACATCGAGGAGATCAAGAGCAGCAAGGACCTAGCCGAGTTCCTGAAGGAGAAAGACATCACCCCCGAATTGTAAGGACGGCAGCAGGGGACCGAGGCGACCTTATAGAGGTGTCCAGATTTGAGGCGCAATTGTGTTGAGTTTCAATCATGAAGCTGGGTGGTCGAAGGCCACTTTTTGGGCTCGTTTTTGGTCCACTCGCATCGGCTGCATTTGCATGTTTTGCATGCGGCCGGTTGTGTAGGGGGGAGGAAGCTCGTGTAACGTGTGAGGCCACCGCATGACATTGTTTGGGCGTCATTTGTGTTGTTGTAACTAGGCTTAGGTCTCTGTACAATGTTAGAAATGTCCGGAACAGGTCCAGCTTGTCTGGTCTCCAAACACTTCGACGATTCAAAACGCGATCGTTTCCTCTAAAAGCTCACAAACGGCCAGGGAAGAGATACTATGATCAAACTTACCTGTCTCACGTGGCGGTGAAGACCTGATGCGCCAGGATAGCTGCACAGAATGCCGCCATCAAATGCATCTTCGGACTATACAAACTTCAGCTATAGTAAGCCTGGGTAGACTGTGGTGCTGATGTTTGGCAAGGAGTGACGAGCGCTTCATGCGCTTCTTCATATAAACGCCAGTTAATGTAACCCTAGATACAGCTGTAGTGACGTTCTACTTTAATAAGCACGCTCGGCTGTAGGTCCTCACACTCACGTGATATATATACCCGGACTCGGATGATGGACACCAAATGTAGTCAACTGAGTCGCATTGGAATATATAGAAATATACGTAGTGACTTCGATCATCTTTAAAGACGCAGCCGGCACAAGCATGCGCTAAGATCGGAAACAATTCGATGATGTTCAAGTACCATACGCACGCTCGCGGCCACAATCTGCATGCATGCCGCCAGCCAGGCAGGCTGGTCTTTATATCTGTCGGCATGGCCCGCCCCGCAAACAAGGCCCTCCAGACTGCATGGAAATGACGGTATAACGAACCGCATGATAGATGGAACGCTAGATCTAAGAGCAGAAATCCTCAAACTCATGGCAGGCCTCGAGTCATGGCCTACGGATTGCCGTTGAACAAACGCAACCCACTTTGCACGATCACGTACTAGGTTCAGATCACGTAATAAGTTAGGTGCATCGTCAATGCAATGTGGACGGCTGCACTTTCGTAGTAATTTCTACTTTATCAACGCCGGGCCTTGCAGCCGCCATGGCCGTGGAGCAGTCTCGGCAAAGCGAGGCCGGATCCGTTCATTTTGGCTTGCTAAGGCTTCATTGAACCATCATGAGGCAACTTCTGGCAAACAACCGTATTCTTGCATGCAAGCAGACACTTTGAACGGACGCGCGGATGAAGTTGTCACTCTGTCACAGTAAATCCTTTCGTTTCAAAAGTTTGCAGATATTATTGCATGTACAACTAGATTTTTCCATGCTGTGGGTTCCAGAACATCCTGAATTACATGCATGTATGATTCCAAACTTCCAAGGAAAACAAATTGATAGCGGACAGCGAAGCAATTCACATGATGTAATAAAGCAGTATTAGATCTGATCTGTGTCGGAGGCCTAGACGTTGTTCTCGTAGCGCATGCGATTGGGTACATGCATGTTACCAAGGTCAATCGACGAGTTGACTCATGGAACATGCGGACGTACTTCACAAAAAGTGGCCAAAATTTAATTTTGTCCTTGACCCTCGACAGGGCCTGTCATGACGGTCCCATCCCATCTCGCTTATCAGAGCACAACAAAATTGCTATGAACCGTCGCAGGCTTGACCCTTCAGCTTTCTTTTGTCTCCTACTTCTCGACTCCTTCCAGTTATTCCACTCTCCTTTTGACTTTATCAAGACTCCCTGGCTTCCATTTTCCATTCCACTCCGCGTTCCTCTCGTTCCGTCGCCACACCATTCCGTTACCGGTCAACGTCCCTACGCCCCGGCTTTGCGCTTCTTGTTACCGTTATTCTCCAGCAGTCCCATGGGCAGCTTTTCGGGCATCACACCGACCAGTCCCTCCATTGGGTGGTTCACCCAGTGGGTCAGGCACGCGCCGCCGTCCAGCACGATCTCCGTTCCGGTGGCGCCCTCCTGCGAACGGAACGAGCACGGTGTATCTTGAGTGATTGATATCTCCCCGAAAGCGGTACCAAATTTATTTGGAAAAGGATGCGATGTATAATAAAAGCTTTGCAATGGCCATTGCATTCCTGTTGCGACCTTCCAATCCACCCTGTCATGTCAGAAAGTACTACTTGCCTTCTCTGCAGATGCAGTCAGTAAAAACTCATCCACCCGTTGAGGAAGACTTTTCCGCTTTCAAGCAGGAAATCGGAGTTTTAACATGAAAACCTGCTTCCAGAGAAGCCAAAACGAGTATCCAACTCTCGGCGTTCCCGCTTCATCGGCAATGCAGATGTGCCGATCCCAGAAGTTTGAACGGACTCAAAGGGCACCCTGCAAAGAATCTTTCCAGAACTTGTTTTACGTGGGTGAAGTTACACGTACCTGTGTTGCGATGTAAAAGACGGCGGCGGCGATCTCCTGTGGGGTGCCCAAGCGCTTCAAGAGCGTCCCGTTGGCCGCCGTCTCCATAAGCGCCTTCTCCTTTGACTTGTCGTGTCCGGCCAACTGGGCCAAGACCTGCGAAGTCGCCGATAAAACTTTTAACTTCCGCCACTTCAACCTGAAGTACGTTCGCTTCTCTCAACCATTTTCCTCATGAGTGCAACGGCCCGATTAGGATCACGTAACAGCGAACCGGAGATTGGACAGGTGACTCGGTTGTTCGCTGGAAAGCTGGAACTGGACGGAACCCCGGAAACCGAAAGTCCGACGGAACCGGACGCCATCCAGGCGCGCTCACCGGGTCGAGCTCGAAGGGCCCGAAGAGGACCCTTCTTCTGGTTCAGCGGAACTGGCCGAAATGGAATTACTAACGGAACCAGACGGTGTTGAAATGCTCGACGGCCAGAACACACTCCACATTACGGCGCACCGAACTTAGTGGACACTGGATGAAATGATGTGACATCTGAATTTCGGGACTGGGCTCCCGCATTTGACGAAATCTCCGTTTTAACAAATTCGGGCGGAATCTGGTCGCGCTCATGGGTCACCTTCGAACGGCGAAGAGGGCCACGTTGCACCGGACTTTCTGGGACCTGACGGAAAGAAAAGGGGCGGAATTGGGCGGACCCTGAAACAGCAGGAAGCGTCGGAATCCGGGCACGCCAAACGGAACCCGGACTCACCGGGTCGCCCTCAAAGGGCCCGAAGAGGACCACATTGCAGCGGACTTTGGGCGCGAACTGGAGCGCGTGGTTCCTGGTCAGTGTGGCGACGCCGCACTTTGCGACGCCATAATCGAGAAGGGCGCCCGGCATCTTGAGCTTGCTGCCCAGTGCGCCGCCGACGTTCACGATGTTCCCAATCTGCAAATAAAAGCATGTTATAAGGTTTCAAAAAGGAGCTCAACGCAAATCTGCATAGATTAATGTTGTGGAGAACTTGGGGGCGAGCACAAGAGTCAGTTTCTCCTACTCTTTTCACGGGTGCCCACAGCTCTACCCGAAATAAGAATGTACGCATAAGCTCAACGAAGGGAAGAGATGTTGATGGGGAAACATTTCAGACAGACTGCTCCATGCTTTGGCTTAAAGATGTCTACAACGGAGGGACGGAAAGTCGGAAAAACGTTCACGATGTTGCCAGTCTGTGAAGGGATGCGAACATTGGTTTGATGTCGCAAAGTATCAGGCATGAGCGGCACTATGAGAGACGATTACGAGCCAGAATGCAAAGTTTGATCCGCTTCGAGCGTTTTTGATCGAGCGATAGAAACGTGAACGATCGAGCGCTGGAACAATTTTCGATTTTCTGGCAATTCACAAAACAATCTCCCCACCATATCAGGCTCAGGCGTTGGCGTGTTGAGATGACGTAGCAAAAGCAACGAGTTTACGTTTGATCAAGGGCATGACAGCTCTGGAAGGCAAATAACGCAGCATTGGAAAAGTCATACAAGGGCAAGACCGGAGTTACAGATGCATTCTGAACAAGGACGCACAGCCTTACCTCCGACTTTGCTAGCTCGGGCGCAAGCAGTTCTGAGCACATCTGTGCGGAGATCAAGTTCTGCTGCGCGATCTTGGGCATCTCAGAGTACCCCATGCCCTGTGAGATGCCGCCCGCGGCATTCACCTGTACATATTTGCACGCAATTCTGTGGGGACATGTGCACAAGATTATTCAGGAATCATATCCCTAGTCTGCGTACTGCGCTCTTGTTGTTCTAACAGTAAATTTCAAGCCATTCGTCAATCCAGATGGGTTTGAACGCGAAAACAATACTTGCACAAGCATGACGTTCACCCAATTTATAAAGAGAAAGGAATCGAGCACCTCGTTGAGCTTCTTGTATGCAAGCCAAATGATCCGCTCAATACAGCACATAACGTTTTCGACTAGCATAGGCAACGAAACATAGTTGAAGCTTGCACTCCAAAATTTTTAAGCGGTTACTCAAAAAGAATTTGAAGGAAAGGACATTTTACCAGGACGTCGATCTGACCGCCGAGCACTTCGAGAGCCTGCTTGCAGCCGTCCTTGGTATCCTCCAGGTCCATGTAGTCTGCAAAGCAGAATGAAAAGTTCTTACTTTCAAAATTGGAAGGCAAAATTTCTCGTTGGAAGCCCCCAGAACCTGTGAACCACGAAGCTGGTTGATAAGCAAGAATAAGGCCCTCCTTCACAGTGCAGTTCTCTTTCTTACTGTCGAGTTGACCCTAAAACGCTCAGGTAAAGCCATGTTCTCGATCACTCATGCCAGTACATTTCCGCTATCTGACCAAGTTCCAAGCCAACCAGCCCAATCGCACCCGGCATTCATAAGCTCAATCTAACGAAACTTCACACTGACCTTTGATGATCACATCGCACGAGGCCTCCTCTGTACCGATGGCGCAAACTTTCCCTCCCGCCAAGCGGAACTCCTCAGCAATCGCCTGGCCCAGCAGGGAGTCGCCACCCACTACAGCGACCTGCACGATCCATGAAGGCAAAGAGTCCAGACTCCATTATAATATGCTCATACTTTTTCCACCACGTTTCCTTTCTCCCCCAAGTAGCCCCGTTTTGACAAGCTTCTACTTGTGGCAAAAGCTTGGGCTTTTGTCAAAACAGAATTCCTTATACACCATTCGGAACAATATCTACACTGGACGAAAGCTAGACACCCTGCCAGAAGCACTCGGAAACCGTCCTTGTTAATTGCTGGGTAAGCACACTGAGTACCAAAGTTCTTGTCTGTTGGAAGAAGATTCCATGAACTTAGGTTGGAAATGTATATGGGCGATGGTTGCTGGCAAGCTGGTAGAAACGGAGGAGCCTCAAGCAGAACACTCTCTCCACCTTTGCACCACAACTTATATTTACAAGCTTATCAGATTTGACCTCCTTTAGAAATCTCCAGAGTACTTCAGACACACTTGACAAAATTGCAACAGCCCTTTGGGCAGGATCTTATGCCGGTAAGAGGAGCCCAAAGCTCATCTTTTGAGTTCACTGTCAAAGAAGAGCTTTCCTTTCCGATATCGGAAGTGCATGCAACTCAAGGACTGGCATGCTCAACCATCTGAGATAGCTTCCGCCTACCACATTTCTGTGTGTCCAACATCCCAAGCTTCACTGTCTTCGCCCCTTTGGACACTCAACATAAAACCATGCAGCCTAGCTAAGCTCAGAAGTTCATGCTATTTCATTGCAGCAGAGACTAGCTGAGGAAGATACTGATCCACATTTTCCTACAAACAGTCTGCTCAAGGGCCGAGCATGGTCGTTCAGCACGGCTTGGAAATCATGTTTCAGGCCAGTCGCAATCTAGAAGCACACGCGAATGGTGCATGCATGCTTGCATCTCTTGAGCCTACCTTCTTCTCCTTGAAGTTCTCCCTGGACGCAATGCTTCCGACTGGTTCGGGCGCCATTATGGACAAACTTTTTGAATCAAACAACGAGGATCGCTTCGCTGCTGCAAAGTCTTAACCTTCAGCTCTAGGTTCCAAAGATGAGCTTCGTCTCACTTCGTTGCGCAACTCTTCGTCTTAGAGCTGGCGGCTTCAAGATTACTGGTCTGACAATTAGCACTCCGCCTGATTCCAGACACTAGCTCTGCAACTCGCAACTACCGTAACTCTAGCTCGTATAGTAGGTAGCTTTGCCTCGTGAATCGTGACAATTCGTCATGCATGGGAATCAAGTCGGTGACAAGGTGGGGCTAAAGCATCCACGGATGGAGCTGGCGTCAGGAATTCAGCGCGCCTTCTCTTCTGTGCTCCGCTCTCCAAAACGTACGCATGCAGACCAGGGATCGTCATCACTCCGCCTTCCAAACCGGGCACAATTCTCTGGGAATTTCCTGTAGGGCGGTTGGCACCGGCTGAAAAATCCTCGGCCAATCATTGCCCGAGCACCATGCATGCAAATCTATTTAATGCGGAGGCCTACTTGTGACGTCACTTTATCCACTTTGACGGTCTTCTAAAGGTTTCGATTGGTCCAATCGTTCTGATGACGTCAAACTTTTGACCATTTTGCATACGACGCAAAAAGTAGCCCCGGGCGCGCAAAACTTCCGCGCATAAGCTGAGCTTGGTGCATGGCGGCCAAGTGACCCCGATTGGCAAGTTGAGCGTTTGCTTTGTCAGGCCTGACTTGACAGACACGTAAAGGTCATGCAGACCTCTGACACCAGAATGCAGGGCTTCCCTGCGATAATCGCCATGATGCAACAGACTTCAAGCGGCGACACACCGACGTGACTTGAACATGATGCTGCAGAGTGCCGACAGGAAAAGGTGACAGCTTTTGATCAGCGGAAGCGCTAAGTGGAAGACGATCTCTCTCCCTTGAGGCAAACTGAGCTTAGTCTAGTAGGTTGACAAAGTCAGTTTTGGATCAATTACTGAGGTGCTTACGGTTTCGCGGCAGCTGAAATTTGCCTCGCTGAAGTTTGCGCTTGCTTGCAATCGAGTAAGATCAGAAGAACGATTTTTTTGAAGGGTTTCAAAGCCAACGACGTTACAATGGCCGCTACCAGCCTCGCAGGGATCCTGAAGGACAAGCATGTAAGGATGCTTATGGCACTCGCGGGCTGGCATTGAGGGAAAGGGCTGCCTTTTGGCTACTGCTCGGGTTTTCAGCCTTAGCTGGCTTTGAGTCGAGTGCATGCTTCATTTTAGCATCTTAAGAGTTCCTCCTCTACACTTGGGAGGGCAGCTCGTGTATAAAGCTTGGTGGTTTTCTTGGGATTTGAGCAAATGAAAGATAAGATCGGAGGAAGCTGTTTGAACAATGCATGCATGCAAGAAGAGTGCGTCTTCCAGTTAGAGGCGGTTGTTGAAACGTCTCTTTTATTCAGCTAGCCTTGGGTGGGAACGTGTCCATTATTGCACAATTCTCACTCCTCAGAAAGACGAGCTGGCTGGGCACACTCACTAGAGAGGCTGACTTCACTTTAGCCAATGCAGCGCATCCGTGCTGATAGTGGGCTGGGGCCTTGGGTTTGTTAGATCACAAGACGTTAAACAGATTGACTGAATCAGAGGGTTCCTTGGGATTCGTTCAGACACTGGTGCAGGGCAAGCATGTGGCAACTCGCGGTCCCAAAGGAAGTGTCTGAACTAGGTCTTGTTTAGGTCTTGGTAAAGTGTTATGCACATTCAATCAGCCTTCTGCTTCCTGCTTTGTTTCATTGGCTGATTGAGTGGTCCCAGGACTGTTCTGCGACTGTCATGTAGACCAATCGAAAGCTTGCACTTTTTTTTATGGAATTGCCATCAGTAATTCGTTTCGTTATTTAGCTGTCATGAGCAGCCCACGGCTGCCGGATATAGCTTGAAGTGCTCAACCCAGAGCCTCTTTGCTTCAGGTCATCCTTACCGGATCAGACTCCCCGCTGGGCCAAGCGATTGGTCGTGAGTTCAGCGCTCATGGAGCAAAGTGCTGCGGGATTGGCAGGGACTCCAAGGGAGCCCACGTGACCATTAAAGGTAGGCTTGCATCTGGCCCTGTTACCTTTCACAACAGTTTTAAGTATTGGAGATCCTCTGATTTCTGTCTTCTAATTCGAAGCTCTTTACAGTGGACGGCCAAGCTTTTCCAGGATCATAAAGGGGAATTGTTTGCTTTCAGCACGATGTCAATGAATTTTTCGATTTGATCTTTGAGGAGCGCTAGAATGGTTGCCTGTGGCAGATGTAGTCGATTGTCGCTGCAAACAAGCTGTGGGTAACGAGGGTTCTTGTGGGCTGCAGACTACACCGATCTGCAGGGGACCCAGAAAGCGGTGCAGGAGGCGCTGCAGAAACTGGGCGGCAAGGTCGACATCCTCGTAAGTTGGAAATCTGTCCTGACATTACCACGAGTTGAGGTTCTGGATCCCGGAGCTGGCCCTCAACTCTACTAACGAGGGGTTTTTGAGTTTCGAGCCCCAGAAGGCCGAGACATTTTGACGTCGTAGATTTTGCAGCTCATCTCATCATGCACTTTGTTTCCTTTTCTGCTTCTGACGCAGCGTGTTTCCGGTGTCCCAGCGCTTTCTGAGCGTTTCTACTCCATCTGATAAGTTTGAGCTTCGAAGGGTGGATTCGTGAAAACACCACTTTGAAGCGGGTAGGAAGCGACTGCAATGTGAGGTAGTCGATTTGTTGAATAAAGGTCCGAATGGTCGATCATTTGAACACTTCAGAACAGCCTTCTTTGAACAACCTCCATCTGATGCAAGTCGAGCTTAAGGGGCGTTTAAGCTGGCCGAATAAATTCCAGACAGCATGCAACGGAAGACGAGAAGCTTTTGAATTCTTCTTTGAATTCTTGGGAAAAAGCCATAATTATGCATTTTAATTATGCATTTTGTGGTCTATCAAAGAGCATGCTCTCCCTAGAGTACTGACTGATGTGACTCGGAAGCTGAACCACTGTCCTCAACGGCGAAGCAAGAAAAGCTTTTTGAGCAGGTTCAACGTCGTCTTTTTATCGCTTGTCCAATTTTGATCTCAGTCTCCGATTCAAATTTCGCAGGTGGACTTTGTGGGTGGTCTCGAGAAGAGCCTTCAGAGACGCAAGGACGCAAATCGACGACGAGCAAATCGTCGACGTTTATTCAAACACTGACCGGATTTTCGAAATCAAAACTTGCAGGTGAACTGCGCGGGTGGTCTCGAGAAGAACATGATCGGCTACGACACTATGTCCAAGGTTCTGGAAAGCAACGTGGTTTCCGCCCAGATGTGCTCCGAGGAGCTCTACCCTGAGCTCAAGAAGTCCGAGGTAAACTATCTGACCTCGTTATTGCTGTTTCGTACGGGTTGCTAAAAGGGTAAACTCTGTTGGTTTTTTTTTCAGTCTCTCGTTCCTCGTAACTGGTGTCATATCATTCCGCATAATAAAGCGCGAAGTCGAGTTGCTTCCATACGTCTTGCTCTCTTTTGCATTCAAAAGACAAGGACGGTCGAATTGATTGAAACGGCGATCAGAGCGACTCCGTTTGGCAGCTCTGCAGAGGACAGATTGGCTTATTCTCGGGAAAGGGTTCTAAAGACTTTCTTTGAAAGCCGCGCGCGTCAATCCGTTATGCGATGGGTTCGTACCACTTGATCCGCTTGTCTGTTGTTGCAAGCGTGTGCTTTAGAAAAATACCGCCTTTGAAATTTAGAAAAATACCGCCAGAAGCGAGCGTCAGGAAACGTATGCCTGTGAGCGGCTTGCTTATCTACGTGGATTGCGGAGGCATATTTTTAAGTACTAGATTTTAAAACCTGGTAGCGAAGATAAAGATGTTTGCAAATAGGCAGCAGTGTGTGCGGGTGTGGTGGGTAATCGTGAGGCCTTAGAGTTGCCTTCGATTTCACATTCTGCTGAGGTGTATGCTCGTGAAATCCAATTTTGATTTGGACTTTGGACTCCAGAACCCTTGCCCATGTCGACTACCCCGTCAATTTGTAATATGACGGTTTTCTCAGCCTGCTTCTGACGTCAAGAAGCTTTCCCAAGTTGTCAACGCATTCATTACACAAGTCGGGTCTGAAACCTTCAGCCTTGGCAGGCTAGCGGCATCATGAGTGTCCCATGTGCGGTCGGCAGCCTTTCCAATGCCGAGAGACTTTTTGTGGGACTATCTGGACGGATGTTTCTCAGATATTCTAAAATCCGTCCAGATATTCTAAAGAGTCCATCTGAGTGTACACTTAAAAATTTTCTCCGCACCCAATTCCCCCTCAAACACTCCCAAAAACCATTGGCAGGCTGGCGGCATCATTCAACGTCGCGCGCGCGGTCGGCAGCCTGATCCCGATGCCGAGAGGCTTCCTTTGAGTTTTCGAGTTCATTTTAGCAAAGCCAACCTTTTCTTAAATGAAAGCTGTTCAGCAAGAAGTTTGCACTTACATTCCACACTCCGGCAGGCGGGCGGCATTATTAACGTGGCGTGCGCGGTCGGCAGCCTGATCCCGATGCCGGGCGACCTGATGAACTACGGCGTGGCCAAGGCGGGCGTCATGGAGCTGACCAAGGGCCACGCGCTCCAGTTCGCGCCGCACGTCCGCGTCAACGCCGTCTGCCCGGGGCTTTTCGAGGGCGACGAGGTCGGTTTTTCAGTAACCGCTTCTTTGTTCTGGATTCATATAGATTCTTTCTTTTTCCTTAACTCTTGTCCTTCCTCCTTTTTCCGTTCCTAAGGCCACCTCTTTTATGAGTTCCAAAACCATTGCATAAGTTCGCGCCCCACGTCCGTGTCAACGCCGTCTGCCCGGGGCTTTTCGAGGGCGACGAGGTCGGGTTATCATTAACCAATTCTTTGTTACATTTTGGGTTTGCGTTTTAAGTTCGTCTGCACTTCGCTTCGCGCCGCACGTCCGCATCAACGTCCTCTTTGAGGGCGAAGAGCAGATCATGCATTTTTTTTTTTTGTTAAGTAGGAATCTGTGGGATCTGGGTTTCATATCATGTCTTCCCCTCTCGATTCAGCAGATTTTTGTTAACGCCGTTTGACCTGGGCTCTTCGAGGACGACGAGGTCGGGCTCTCAGTACCCAAGTTTTTTTTTTGTGTGTATTTGGGTTTGCGTTTCAAGTGTTGTGCACTCCAATTCGCGCGCCGCACCGTTCGTGACGTCAACGCCGTCTGCCCGGGGCTCTTCGAGGGCGACGAGGTGCGAAAAGCACATTCTACTAACTTTACGTTACAGCAGTAGGATTTCGGGGAGTCTGGATTTAAATCATGTCTTTCCTTTCCGTTTCAGCAAATTCTGTGAACGCCGCCTGCTGAGGCTTGAGGGCGACGAGGTCCGTTATCAGAAACCGCGTTCCTGTATTTTGGGGTTTGTTCTTTATGTTTCTGTCTAGTCCTCAAAGTGTCCTCTTGGTTCTTGAATTTTGCATCAAACTTGGGTTTCGGAGCGGTGTATGTCGGAATTCTTCAAGGGCGATGAGGTCCGGTTTTGGGTTGCTTTTATAGGGTACTTGCTGCCTTCGAATTGGGAGAGGATTGAATTTTTGGGTCGGGGCTTTCGAGGGCGACAAGCTGTGGAAACATTCTCAGGTTTCGTTTTTCGATTTGAAGTTTTCCGGTTCGTTTTACCTTGCTAGGCTTCTAGGTTTTGGCAGCGGAGGAGGCGCGTCTGCGCTGGCCCAAGAAAGGAGGATTAGTGGACCGACTTCCGTAAAAAATTTTGAGTAAGTTTTGAAAATTTCGTCGGCGTCTGTTCCCAGATAATGACTGTCCTGGCTGGCGGCAACAAGAACAAGGAGAAGGAAATGATGGAGCGCGCAGCCAAAGCGATGCCCCTGGGACGGCTCGGGAAGCCGGAGGGCATCGCGGCCGCGATCCTTTATCTCGCGCACCAGGCAAGTCTGCGGAGAGTTCTCGCTCCGCCTCATCGACTTTTGCGGAAACGCCATCAAGAGCTTGTTCTTCGTCGTTTGTCGTTTGTCGTTGCTTACACAGGCTGATGTTAGTTCTTTCAAGTCGGAGCGTAAAGTACCCGTTTTAGAAAGCACTTCATTGGATCGTGGTCAAGTATTGCATTCTCGCCACGTATCATACATCTGCGAAGACTTGACTGTTTGTGACACGTTTTCATTACGCCATCACGTTACGGAAGCGTTTGCTATATAGTTTTTCTGGAACAGCAGGAGACGGGCTATTGGACCTTCTCCTCAGCTGACGGTGAACTGCTTAGCTTTCGTTACCTTCTTCCAATTAATTGTGTGAAGTCGCTTTCTTCAGCGTCCACGTTCCAAAGTGCTTCTTTCTACGATTGAGGCTCAGGAAGTTTGGCTGCTGACTAGGTTTCCTACCAGACTCGAGTCTCAGGTTAATAAACACGTAACCAGTATGTCATTCTGCCCCATAGCTGGTCGCCTACTTCTAAATACTGGGAGCGTATTCTTGATTAGCTCATACCCATCCATAGTTAACGGCCAAAGTTTCGTGTGCAGTCGTACGGAACTGGCCAATGCTTGGTCCTGGACAGCGGCGCATCTCTCACCAACTGGCTCAACCACCCGACACTCGGGCTTGGGAAGGAGCTGTTCACGGCCGGGGAGAAGAAGCTGAAGGTCTGAATTGATAGAGGGTTCTGAACTAGGTCGGGAACGTAGTCACCCAATTTTGGAAGAACGACGATGCTTTTAAGAAAGCAGAGAAACTGGACTGTAGTGATCACGAATATGAAGTGGATCAGTTTGGATAGACTGAACTGGCGTGTCGATTTCGGGACATGCATAGTAATTGTGAGTGAAAGTGGCGTTTCAACAAGATCAAGCTCGCACGCCAAATGATCATGTTGGACGTATCATATTCGCCCTACTCTTATGCTTCATTTCATCTAGCTGATTTTATAATATCTTTTATGTCCCTCACTACCTTTGTTTGCATGGGTCAGGTAATCTCATTACCGGGTCTTATTACCGTATGTTGTTACGTGACTGATATCTCGATCCAGCGCATACTTAAAGGAATGATCGAGTCTACGATCCGGTTTTGCACCGTAGAGAAATGGTTTGTTTAAGCTAGTCACGCGTGGCCAATGTATTGCCGACAAGATGCAAGAATGTCAGTTGGAGCCGCCAGTGTTATGTAGACTGAAATAGCAGATCTGCTTGCATGCTTAGTAGGGCGACGCGCGGCAAGCACGATTGATTACGTTGCTATAGACCGACATCATTAGTGAATTAACCACATTATGGAGTAAATCGCCAAGCTACAATATGCAGCAACATATAGAAGACAATGCCGAACAGAAGTACTGCTATGCATGCTAGAGCGCGGCAGACCGATCTGCCGCTGAGACTTAAGCTGGGATTAAGGAGTGCATCATGTCATATGGCCGTTTACGAAGGCCGTTGAATATATTCTGATTAGTTTGAGTTGGACGAATTTCAGCGTCTGCTGGACCAATTTAACGTCGTTGAATGCAAGCACTGCACATATTATCTTAGACAGGAGCTCGACGGAACCATCGAGTTCAATTGCCATGATGATCGATGACGATACTAAGTTTGGCCTTTGTGGTCATGAGTCATGACAACGTAGGTAATTGACACTCTAAAAGTGGGTCACGGGAGCCTGTTGGGCGAGAGAATAGTGAGGCCCAGGCTTGCATACAGTGACTTGCACGTAAAATCTGAAGATTGCGCACCAATATAAAATCCGACCTCACGAGCGTCCAGACGAGACATGAGCCTTGTACGGTGCACTTATTTAAAGAACTACCTCTGGTGACATACACGAACGCGTGGCCGAGGGTCGAAAAGTAGGACTCCTTCAAAGAGGGCGTCAGACTTCAAGGTACACTCGTGCATCTGAGTCCGAGGGGAAATTTCATCGGATGGCTCAGATTCCATCTCAAAAAGTGCCTTCGGCGACCCAAATGGCTATGTTGCGAGGCAATTATTTGGTCGCTTGAGGTAGGACCGGTCCTCCGACGCCCTCTTTAAAGACTGCTGTGTGGTATCTAACGTATGACCCTGGTTCAGCTCTAGATGTCACATGCTGGTAGAATCCGACCTGATCTAATAGGGCTCTCGGCGCCCTTAACGCAAGATTCCGGTCCCTCATCTCCGTCAAAGCCCCCCGCTTTGGGCGAACAGGAGACGAGCTCCCCATGCAAATTCTCTCTCTTTCTGCCACTTAATGTATCTATGCTACTTCCAACACAAAAGCATTAGACTTCGCTTCCAGCAACTTGAAACGGGAAGCTTTCCGCCGGAACAACTGCCCTACTTCGACATCTGCCTGCCGGCTAGAGCGAGAGCTTCCCGGTCATTGCCCAACAACCTCAACGCGGTCCCCGCAATCTGGCCGGCCGTCAGTCCCGCTTGTTCCAACTGGGCGGCCGGGGATCCGTGGTCGATGTAAATGTCGGGCAGAATCATTTGACGAATCTGTACGAGATGCAAGAAAATTCAATACGTAAACTTCTTGAGATCTTCATAAACTTCTTGACAAAAAGAACCGGGTTTCTCGCTCGAGACCTGATACCAATGACATTGGCCGCTTCAATGACATACATAAACGAATTAATTCGTAACTCCATCAAGGTCCAGGAACTCTCGTCAGCATGTTTGAGGCTCCTTCCAGATAGATACTTTGCAGTCAGAACCAATCTCAACTAGCCTTTCAGACAGAGCACAATTACACGTGGCCAGTGACTGTCCCCATCGAGTTGAAGGGCTCCTGATTGCCAAGGCCCCCACCTTTTTTGTTGTCCAAAGTCGCGTTTGCGCAATCCGCATTGTGAGGTTCTATACGGCAGAGAGGAAGCATATAGATCGACAAAGAAACAGTAAAGGGAGGTGGGCAAAACATGCAAGGTGGGTAAAATTCCAAGGTGACCAAAACTTTGACCAAAACTCTCACCTTCAGTTTGCCCGAGTCGAGCAGTCCGTCCATTTGCATGAAGAAGGTGACGTGGCTCCCAAAGCCGCCGATGGAGCCCTCCTCAACGGTGATCAGTACACGGTGCTCGCGCGCCAGCCGCCGGATCAGCTCTTGGTCGAGCGGCTTGCAGAACCTGCGGAGGAGCCGTTGTGTTATAGCATGCAGAAACGTCCTTTCGACGTCTAAAGGTCAATAATGATGAAAGGCAAAATCTGCTTCTGAAATTTGCCAAGGGTTTGAGGACTTCAGCTTCCGGTCGAGCGGCTTGCAAAACCTGCGAACAAGAAGCAAAATGTTCCAATGGTCCCGGCTTTCACCGTTTTCCCACAGCTCCTGAACTCGATATGCGGGGCGAGAAACTTCACTGTTCTCTGCACGTTTCCACTGTTCTCTGCACGGAAACGGGCAGTGAATCCGCCGTCGACAATCCCTCCACTCGGAAGTGTAGCTACCTAGCCCTTGTGAGCTAGGAATGCTAGGGCGAGAAAGCCTTTGCTTGGCGTCCACACCCCGTCCACCTCTTGCTAACGAACGAGGCACTCAGTAAGGGCGACACAGGCCAGCGGGCGACACAGGCCAGCGGGCGACACAGGCCAGCGGTGACTCTGCATCCTTTTCAGGCCACAAAACAACGAAGAAATTTTGCCCGAATCCTTGCGGATACCAAACCTTCACCCCGGGTATGCTACACACACCCAGGTCTGAAAAGTAGGTCAGCGGCCATTGGACGATTGTGGGCGGTCAATTGTTGGGCCACAAACGCGACGTCCAAATCTCATGGATGTACACAAAAGCCTGGATTTTGAAATAACAATCCCATACATTCACAGCTCAAACTCTCAGTTTGCCACCGTCAAGGGGCCAGGCACCCCGCTCTTGGACAGCAGGTCTGCTGCCACCAACCAATTTTGGGCGATGGTTCCTTGCGTCAGCATCGCTACGTTCAGACTTGCCAATACTGTCGTAAAAGCCCAGGAAGCGTAAACTGAGATAGATAAAGGTAAGCTGCGGCCCCCGTCGTGTCTCACCTTGCGTCTGCCACGGTCGCAGATACCCCACTATCGGACAGCAGGTCAGAGGCCGCCAGGCAGTTTTGGGCGATGGTTCCGTACGCCAAGAACGCAACATCGGTCCCCTCGCGCAGGATGCGCCCCTTCCCAATGGGTAGTACCATGCCCTTGTTGTTGGCGGGGAGGGGTACGCCGATGCCGTTCCCACGGGGGTACCGGAAGCAACTGGGCTGGTCGTCAATTGCGGCGGCAGTGGCCACCTGGAAGGGTTTTTTACTGGGTTTATTATTTGTTCGAGTGGCTTAGGTGTGGTTACGAGTAGACGACGAGATCGTGTTTGATTGGAAGCAACTGGGCTGGTCATCAATCGCAGCGGCAGTGGCCACCTGCAATATTTCAAGTGAAGAAGCAATGTCTCTTCGTGAAAGTTAGTCTTTGTTGGGATCGACTACAACGTGGAAACGTGTGGGTGGTCGAGATCAAGTTTGTCACAGAACTCGGACTTTTCTCACACAAGTGAAGGTCTGGATACGTGTCTACGTGTCTACAACGACTTCACGTCCTACTGGAAGCAGCTGGGCTGGTCGTCAAATCCCAGCAACATAGCCACCTGGGAATCTGTCTCCTAGCTTGTTGAGTTGGTTTGTCTACGCGCAAAAGGGACCCTGTACGAATGGATTTAAGCGACGATACGTGTGTTACGTGTGTTGAGACGGGATAAGATAAAAGACAAAGAACAGAAACCGGTGCTGCTCCTTTAAAAAATACAGTTGAGATCGGCAAAAAGACCCTGCTGCTGCTGGGAAATAGAATCATTAGAAGGAGCTCCTGCTGTCGGAAGGGCACATCGAGGCTGCTTCAGCAGAAGAGTCGGAACCAAAGAAGGCCTCTGAGGCAACAGAAGGAAAAGTAGGTACCTCAGACAGTAAGGAACAGATATCTGAAACAAGTCCTACGAAAGTTGGCCTTGGAAGGCTCTTGCTTACCATGTGGAAAAGTTCGGCTTCATCAGAGGGGGCCATGACGATCATGTGGGGCAGCGTCGCCCTGCACTCGGAAAAATGAGAGGTCAGCGGAAAATCTTATAATGCTCTGAAGAGTATCTCAATATCCCCTTGTTAGAAGTTACGAACCGGGCGCTGGACATGAATTAGTACAAGGAGGTCTCGACACGGCTGGCATGTCAGCTCTGGATTCGTCAGTGCTTAACACAAGATGGTTCCTCGCTTCAACAAAACTGGAAAACTCAACACTGAGCACCTGTAGATAAACTCTCACCCACTATTTTTGAAGCTCGATGGCATTCCAAACGGTAGCTGAAAGATTTTGTGCAAGAAGGAACATCGACTGCTCACATGTACGTAACGTCAAAGGCGCCCGCGTGCGTCGGGCCATCGGCCCCCACGAGGCCTGCCCTGTCCATTGCAAAGCGGACTGGCAACTTCTGGAGCGAGACGTCGTGGCAGACCTGCAAAGGGACGGGAAGAACATCGGATTACCGAAAACGCCTGAGGACGGTTCACAGAAGAGGAAAGGGCGCTGGGAATTGGAGGCTCTGTCCCTCGAAGGGATTGTCAACATGTGAAGTCAACACGGGTAAGCAGCAGCGGAAAAGCCGCAAAAATGGGAAACGGAGACAGGAGGCTTTTAGGAAGGCGAAATTTCGAAGTGGCTTCAAGAGCTGCAAAGGGCTTAGAATATTGAGTGTGTCCAGAGGTGTCGCTATCGCACTGGCAAATCAACCTCGAACAAAGTACCACAACCCAAATTTGCAAGTGCAGATCGAGTACCTTCTGCAGCACGGTGAAGGCCTCTGCGGCACCCATCCCTGCACTGTGAGCCACTGTTTTCGCAGTCGAGAGACGATGTAGGTAAAGAGGATAGAGTCGATTCCTCACCTGATCATACCCCCTTTGCAGGAACGTCGAGTAGATGGCGCAGAAGGGCTTAAGGCCCTCGGTAGCCAGCCCCGCGGCAAATGTGACCGCGTGCTGCTCCGCGATCCCGACGTCAAAGCAACGCTTGGGGAAGCGCTTCTGGAAGTAGTTCAACCCGGTACCGCCTCCCATCGCAGCGTGGATCGCCACAACGGCAGGGTCTGCTTCCGCTTCGGCAACCAGGGCATCTGGAGAGAAACGTGGAACCAATTTAGTCACGGTGCTTCATTTTGAGGGGTTTTTAGAGAACCGAGTCAAAAGCAAAGCGCTCGAAAAGATTCTGGAAGGTAGTTCAACTCGTATTGCTCCCATCGCAGCGTGGATCGCAACAACGGCAGGGTACGCTTCCGCTTCGGCAAGCAGGGCATCTGGAGAGAAACGTGGAACACATTCGGAACTCCTGTTTAGTGGATGTAAACACATCAGACTGAAAAGCGCTTGACGAAACGATTCTGAAAGACGATGAGCCTGGAAGGGCAGCACAGAATCTGCGATAATCGGATTGACCTCTGCGCTTAAGCTGCCTCACGAGAATCGAGGTTGTAGCATTTCTGGCCTCTGCGCTTGAGATGATAGATCAGGAGGCAACATGTGTTTTGCAAGCTTGTCTTGAAAAGAGAACACTAGAATGGAAATTGCCACTGCAAACTGAACGACTGCACGGGCTCTGTCAGAGTCAACAAGCGATATAGCACTTTTGAGTACTTCAAGACGGCGAGTCTTCTTTCGTCAACGAGGTTGGAAGATGAATGCAAGCGGAAAGACGGCTGACGACAGCGTCAAAAGCCAATTCAAACAACCTCCTTGACCATCTCTGACGTCACTTCCAGCTCCAGCGGGTCTCACCAGCGAAGTACTGCGTGTAGGAGGACGTCTTGCCCTTCTTCTTGTTCTGCTTGCCGGAGACAACGTCGAACGGCACCACCCCGTGGTACTTGTCGGCCGCCTTCTCAGCAAAGTCGTAGCTGCGAACAAGGAGACAGTTTCAGAGTTCGACGTCTGTAGATACGTCCATCAAACTGCAGCTTTTGAGCAGCGGTCCTACCTGGTCTGGCCTGATCAACGTTTCGGTAGGCATATTCGAGAGTAAGACACTCGTTCCTTCTGTTGTTTATCCTAACTCTTGTCGGTTGGCTACCCTTCGAAGGCACTTCAAGGGGACAACTATGCGAACAGGACCCTAGCACACGCATCAGATCAACATCGCCAAGCAGGATCTCAGAAACAGGAGGAGATAGACAGAACTCCCACAAGACTTGACACCTCAGCAGTAAGTCCGTTACCCCCTTACCCTTTGCCCTTCTCCGTAACGGCGTGGATCAGCACCGGACCCGCCGAGTTCGTGCTCTTCACCTCCCTCAGGATCGTCACCAGATCCTCGATACTGTGCCCATCCACCGGCCCAATGTAATACAACCCCAGCTCCTCGAAGAAGGTACTTCCGCTTCCACTGATCATCCCGCGCGCGTACTCGTCGACCTTCGCCGCGACTTCGTGCACGGGCCCACCGATGC
Organism: Klebsormidium nitens; assembly: GCA_000708835.1. Classification (NCBI taxonomy): domain Eukaryota; kingdom Viridiplantae; phylum Streptophyta; class Klebsormidiophyceae; order Klebsormidiales; family Klebsormidiaceae; genus Klebsormidium; species Klebsormidium nitens. The sequence continues at coordinate 16,326 of DF237103.1, read as the reverse complement.
TCTTGGTCATGGACTTCGCGACCTCGCGCAGCTCGCGGAGGGGGCGGTTCGCGTTAAGGCGCGCGAGCGCGCTCGAGAGCGCGCCCACGGGGCGTGTGGGGCCGTCCAGGTTGGCGGTGGGGAGGGACACCTACAACAATTTGAAACCAAGTTTGAAATACTGAAGATGATGGGGTTCAGGGTACTTGACACATGGGGTTGCATTTCACTGAGGTCCAGTTGGCGATCAACAAGGGCAAACGTAGCAGCTTCAAAAGCCCTTCCAAAGATTTTGGCCATAGAAAGCAGACAACCAGCATTTCAGGCAGAACTTTCGGAAAACGCCTTACCAACCAAATCTCATTCCCAGCAATGGGGTTGCAAACTGAAAGTTAAATCGACCATTTTGTGAACCGTGGCTACGGCACAAGCTCTGGTTGCCTCTGCCTATTTCTTCAGCAGTTCCCGCTGATCTCCGCTGATCCCCCCACGACAGTGCTTCGCAGCCAAATCTCACCTGCTTGTTGTCGTTCAGGATGACGATCATGTTGGTGTCAAGGTACCCAGCGTTGTTCATGGCCTCGTATGCTTGACCCGCCGTCATCTGGCACACAAGTCATCCAGTCGTCAGCAACCAGAAAGCTTTCTGCAACTTGGTTTGGCAGCAGATACCGTTGCCAGGACCAACGAAAATGGTTGCGGTAGTCTCAAGCTGCAGCTATTGCCATCTATACCTTCAACTTGATTACAGGCTTAGCTTTAAGGCAGCTACTGCAATCTATAATTACCGAGAAGAACTCGTTCAACTGAGAATTTGCCACCTGCTTTTCAACGAAACCATGGGCTATGCAAGTCCCTGCTTAAGGATCATCTGAAGCGCAGTGCAACGCTGAAAGACAACGAAGCAAGAACTTACTGCTCCATCTCCGATAACAGCAATGACGTGATTGTCTCTCTTCTTCAGGTCCCGTCCGACCGCCATGCCTGAGCAAACAGTGGCATGGGTCAGCTCCTTGTCGCCGCTGTCATAAATTCCAGTTAAAGAGGAACACAACATGCAGTCAAAGCTGAGAAAGGTCCTTCAACAACCCTCTCGTGGACATAGCTGCTGTACTGCTTAGACGTACCAACTTGGAAGGTGGACGGGTTTCACAAGTGGAAGAAAGTTGGTAACGATGCATGGGATACGGCGAGGACAAAACTTAGAGCAGCATGCGCTGCCTACAAGCTAAGCCGGATCTTCTCACAAGATTCTCCACAAGCGACCCGACCCCGCTCCCCAAATCGCATGTCACGAACTTGTCAATGTCGGGAATAAGTTTGGCTCGCACCAATTCACAAGTGTTCTGCCCCTTCTTCTTGCACGATTTTCCCTCAGTACTCTGTACACATGGAAGTTGCTGAGAATCTTACCCAGTCCCGCCGAAATAGTAGTGGACGAGTGTCCTGCCCCGAAGCAATCATACTCGCTCTCCGCCCGCTTGGTAAACCCAGAAAGGCCATCTGTTTGTCGGATGGTGTGCATCCGGGATCGCCGCCCTGTCAGGATCTTGTGGGGGTATGCCTGCAGAAGGGAAGGCGGTACTCTTAGGCCGGCCACTCACACAAATATCCAACCAGGATGCTTGCTTTCCTGGTTCCTGAAGTCTGAGTTACTGCACGTTTTGGAACCACATCTGGTGTCTGTGAATCAAACAGGTGCAGCGGGGCTGCATCTAGTCGTACCGATTTTCACACTTCGAGCAAACACGTAGCGGATAGAGTCTGAGCGTCTCCCCAGTTGCTTGCTAAGAAGCGACAGCGCGTTATGGAGGGAACAGATGAATGCTTGGGCTACGCTTTTCAAAGCAGCCAGCAGGCAGAAAGAGCTGAAAACCAAGGCGGCTTTATTCACCACACATGATAAGGTCAACTCTCCCAGACCTATCCATTTCAGGAGAGGAACTGAATGCACTCAGGCCGCCAAATGGAACCGTGTGAAAGGGCATGTGGTCCCATACCTGATGTCCGACGTCCCACAGAATCTTGTCGTCAGGGCAGTCAAACACGTGGTGCAGTGCAACTGTCAGCTCGACAACACCCAGGCTGCTCCCCAGGTGGCCGCCAGTCTTGGACACTGTGTGAATAACCTCTGCGCGCAGCTCCGATGCCAGCTGCTTCAGTTGCTGCAAGGGGGCAAGACTGGGGCCTCAGGGGATGCGAACTCTCCTTAGTGAAGGTGTGCATAGTTGATTTTGAATGCTGTGCAATTTCATTCCCACGACCTTATGAGCCCCTGTGTTGAGTCCCTGGTTCACTCCATCCGCAGCGCAGCGCAGCGCAGCGCAGGGCCACAGGTGCTTACATCCCAATCGTAACTCGTTTACAGTCCCAAGTTGTTGCGGCCACCTCTCACAGCATGGTCACATCTAAGCTCTGGGAATAGGTCGACAATTGCCCTCAACGATTGCACGTCACCAGGGAGGCTTTCCCCGTTACACTGAAGGACAGGAACACTGCATTAGAAATGTGGTACCAAGAAAGCTCCAACTTTTGCCGTTGGGCCTCCAAATGCATTTTCGCCTGACGTTGTTTTAACACTGTGGTTTCTGTCTGACTGCGCAGTCAGACAGAAACGCACGAGCGCAAGCTTGTCACCACAGGAAGACGCAAGCGCATTCTGCATTGGACTGAAGCAAAAGCGCGCGAACTACAATGAACAACACCTCAGCAATACGGCGAAGCATCTCGCAATGAAACAAAGCTGATGTGGGACAGAATCTGCCGATGTCAATCTTACCATCTCCATTAGAGGTTACAAGAGGCTTGCCGTACCTTAGCGGTGAGGTTCTTGAGGTGGATTGGATAGTTGACGGTGTCGAGGATCGGGGTCGGAGGCTTCTCGGGCCCAATACCTTCTACGACAGGAACCACAGTCGCTCGGGTTTGAGCCTGCAGCAAATTGGCCACGAATGATTATACAAGTAGTGTCAAACGGAGATACGGGGCACCATGTAAGATTGTAAACCCATTAAACCTGGTTCAACAAAAATGGGGCACTGCCGACACCAAACAAATATATGGCAAAGTGTGCTGGAAAAAAAGGATACCCGACAGTCTATGAAACCTTTCGCTCAAATTCAGCGAAACATTATCAAGCTGAGAATACCAACAACTTGGAGGGGTAAGAGTATGGGCGCATAACCGGATGATACAGCTTGCTCTAGAAGCAGAAATCAGCAAGAAATTTCTTTTCACTTGTCCGCACCGTTTTCTTCCTCGACCTTTCCACAGGGTCCCAAAAATTTGGCCCCTACTCGACTGAGACAACTCTACTCTGCACCGACGCCCCTTTATGCCGGAGTAAAGCTCAGGAAAAGGGTTCACAAACCAAATGCAATCAGCGACCGTTCCTAGAGTCTGTCCCTCAATAATGGAACCCTCAAGCTAGGGGGGCCTCAAGGCTGCAAGTCTCCAAGAACTTGCAGCAGAATTTGCTCTGATAAGTGTCCAGACACAGCCACACTTTGACCGCAGCTTGACTCTGCTCGCGTCAACGTCCTGTGTGTGTGCAGCCGCATAAGGAGCCAAAGCTGACCGCTGCTTAGCAGCATAGCCAGCATTTTCCAGGGCAACTGACTCTGAGAATGAGGTTCGAGGTCCGCAAACACGATTGTCAGACAGCACTAGCTCACCTTGGAACCCCTTGTCCTGGTCACCTTCTCCTGCTGCTTTGCAGTGACATTCGCGCCCATGAAGTTGCTGGCATTGCTCTGCAGAGCGAACCTGCAGAACCGGAGGGCCCCGGCAATTTGAAGCATGCGCATTACGCCAAAGTTTGCGGCAATATACTGAATCGCCGCGGCTCGGTTGCGGCGGCTCCATTGCGGAAAGTCTTGTCACTGCAATGCACCGGATTCACGCACGGCGGGGCTGTGAAATTTGGAGCATTGAGAGAATATATAAGCTTTTTAATTAAAAGTTCGGAATCATTGTTTATTGGCGCGAAATGGACCCCGCCTGAATCCAGGTGGAACGACATCGAGAATGCCCAAAGGACCTCTTGAAGCGGAGTTATAACAACGGACACCTTAACAAAGGATAATGCAGAGTTGCACATGAAGAAGGGCAGCCGAACAAGGTGCAATCGTAAGCAATATTGAAGGCCGATGTCATGTCAACTCCAACTTCTCAACCCCAGAGCCCTGAAGGCCCTGAGAAGCACTCATTGGCCAGGGGCATGGGATAAAAACATACCAAGGCGAGAACCTCAGCAGACCTTCGCCAGCAACATAAGCAAAGCGAACCCTAAAAAGGTAATGCCTCGCTGCTAAGTACAGACGTGGCGTTGGTGCATCCATAGCGGACAAGGCCCTATGTTTTTGGACGATTGAAGCAGATTCGTGATCCATTTGCGCCACCAGAGCTCCCAGCTCAGGTTTTTCCTCCCCACACTGCAAAGAACTTGTCCACAAGAACGAGTGCCCAATCCAGTTTGCCCATACAGCATTCCTTCCACGGAGGCCGACAAGCAAGGGACTCCAGACTGCCATCATCGCATCCATGCTTACAAGGATTCTCAAATGGCAACAGCCTTCAATGAAAACCTCTGCGGTAAGCAGCTGCTCTGCAAGTCACAGGATATCATACACTCTAGGGGGCTAGTGGCAGCTTTCTCCACTTTGAGAGTGATGTGAGTTATTTTCGACACTAAGACAGAAGGCCAGTGTGCAGAACGTATGTTTCAAAAGACAGCCATTGCAGCTCAAGCAACACAGAGCCAAGCTGGTGAATCGTTTAAATTTGGATTCCAACAGATTCAAACATGAAGCTGGCATTGACAAAGCAGTCCGCACTGTCTCACAACAGCTGCCCCAAGCGGAAGCGACGGCTGACCATGTGTGCCTCATGTGATACATACTGGTCAAGTGCTCTCCCGTAACCCGCCGTTACTCTCTTACCTGTCCACCGCCTGCTGAGGTCCCTTGCGGGGCCCATAAGTGCACTGGCACACCCCACAGTCCTCTGTCCTCTGTGCCCGCTGAGACGATCCAAGCGCCGGTGTCAATCTAGCTGCACCAGCAGAGCCTTGCAGGAGAGAAGATGCCATGACTCTTTCTGAAGCACCTCAGGAGCAAAGATTGTTTGCCAGGCGTCACTTGGCCCTTGGGCAGGTTTTACACATTCTACGCCTCAATTACACTCTTGCGCGGCGACGCCCCTGCCAGTTTTCTTCCAGCAATAGCACTATCTGTTTCCTTCAAAATCTCCACCCTTTGGTGCAGGCAGTCTACAGTCCCCGCGCTCGCTTACGCAGCTTCACAGGAGCTTAGCAGCTGCAAAAGCTGAAATAACGGACAATCAATGCGCTCCCCAAATGTTCTTTACTAAGGCTACGAAGCTCTGGACAGTGAACGCCCACCCTTCTGCAAATCCTCAGCTGATGAGGTGCAGACTGGGCGCCAGACTCAGCCTGAGTGAGGAGAACTTGAGAAGACTGCCTACGTCAGTACTCTCTTCGACCAATCAGAAACCAGCCATTATCTGGTGAAAAGTGTAAAAGCAGGATCCACGTGGATCGGAAAAGTGTCTGATCAGTGATGTTACCGTTCCCAGTCTCATTTGGAGCTTTTTATTGCTCATATTCTGAGTGGAGGGAAAAGGTGTCTGTAGCAGTATGCAGCCCAAAACCGTACGATTTGAGCGTGGACCGTCAAGAAGCCGCCACGCAGAGGATATGTGAAGCTGAACAGATATATGAGCACGCAATCATGTCCTACCAAACGTGACCAGTCGGACCATCCGGTTTGGCACGATAACGACGACCGTCGGTTTGCGTGCAACTTGAATTAACCTACCGTAGTCGTTGGAGAAGCCTCCAAAACAGCTCAAACTAGTTCTTAGGCAGCAAGGCATTCTGGAAGGGAGGATTGGTGCTGCTGCCCTGCTGTTGCAGCCTGCACTGCTGCAGGCTGCAGGATACAGGCGACAGGGTCAGTAGGTTTGCCATTCGGGTAGCGGGACCTTGCATCAAGGTGCCGAGCAAATTGGAGAGAGGAGGTCATGGCGTCCTTGCAGGAATACTTAAAACGGTACACAGAGGGTGGGGCAGGAGACCAGGAGGACAAAAAGAAGAAGAAGAAACGAAAAAAGGGGAAAGAAGAAGCAGTACCTGTTAGAAAGCTGGTGCCTGGGATTATCATTCATGACGAGGACGCGCCGTGGCAAAAGAATATTGAAGAGCCTGTCGAGGAGGAGGAAGGTAAGTTCTTATTTATATTGGACCTTGATTGTAAAGCGTAGCGGCACCAAGTGTTTGTTGGCGCCGCCATTTCTATCCAGGAATGCAACTAAGAAACTGACGGGGGGATTTCTGAGCATCCACAGCGCTATCTTTTGGAGTATTCCTAAAATAGGTAGCCAATTTGGACAGAAATAATCATTCAGTCTGTCTTGTAGTGGTCAAAAGATCAGATTAACTTCAATTTTATTTATTCATGTGCTGGACCTTCTTGTGTTGCTCTGCTTTCGCAGCCAGAGCCTTGTTTTCCCAGCATGTTGTACTGTTCACTTTCGTTGGATTCTCTGAAGCTGCTTGGATGCAACTGGCTCATCCAGTTCTTGGAGCTGTTAGTTGCTTTTATGATCGTATATTTGCTGTCAAATTCGAAGTGTCGCATTGTATTCCACTTTCCTGTGAACAATTACAGGTGCACACTTTCGGTGCAGCTTCTTTCCATTTCGATGCTTTCCATGGTTTCATGTCCGCTCTACGAGCTGAATTCAGCGGTTTCCGCTGGTTCATACTTTGCTCTCAGCTTTTAGGCCCTTAGCAATACAGTGGTGTCGCTCTGTCTTTCAGGTTTTTGCTTGCAAATCAGTCATTAGAATTGACCATGTGTCTCTGTTAATTTGTTGCAGAAGTTGAGGAAGCGCCTGAAGTGGTCGCGGACGCCGACACCCGCATGAAGCTGAGGCTCGACATGCTGCGGGAGATGCAAGCCAAGCAGGGAAGCAACTGGACGGAGGTTGGCACAGCAGACACTTCTGCAAGAAGGGACTTGGAGGCGCGTAATGGCTCTCCCGACATCTCCCCCCCTCGGAAGAGGCGGAACGATTCGCCTGATTTGTCGCCACCTCGGACTGCTCGACACGACTCGCCCGACGTGTCACCCCCCAGTAGAGCGCGGCATGATTCTCCTGATCTGTCGCCTCCTAGAAGGGCACGGCAAAACGCACCTGATTTGTCACCACCTCGGAAGGCGAGGCATGACTCGCCTGATCTTTCGCCCTCAAGAAAAGCGCGACGTGGCTCCCCAGACCTATCACCCCCCCGGAAAGGAAGACCAGCGTCACCTGATCTATCGCCCCCTAGAAAAGCCAGGCATGATTCGCCAGACCTGTCGCCCCCTAGGAAGAGCAGGCGTGATGTCGCCCCAGATCTGTCCCCCCCTAGAAAAGCCAGACAAGCTTCGCCTGATTCGTCCCCACCAAGAAGACGACGGCAGGATTCTCCCGACCTCTCGCCCCCGCGCAGAGCCCGGCACGCCCCCTCACCACATCAGCAGGACCTCTCGCCTCCTAGGAAGCGACACCATGACTCTCCGGATCTGTCTCCCCCGCGCCGGAAAGCGCGCCACGACTCCCCTGAGGGGCCTCCTCCAAGGAACGCTAGCAATCCTTCAGGGGGCGAAAAACCGGCGAGGATGACGGACGGAACGCTTGCGGGGCTACGGACGGGGAAAGATCTGCAGAGAGAGATTGAGGCGAAACGAGCGCAAGACGCGAAGAAATTCTCGGCGCTCGACGCGGCGGTGACGGGGCGCGGCGCGGGGACGGTGTACCGAGACAAGACGGGGCGGCGGGTCACCGCAGAAGAGCTGAAAGCGCAGGCGGAAGCCGAGGCGAAGAAACGGAAGGAGGAGCCCCCGCCCGAGTGGGGAAAGGGCATGGCGCAGAAACGGGCGGCGGAGGACAAGGCGCGGGAGCTGGACGATATGCGGAACAAGCCGTTTGCAAGGACGAGGTAAGGCGTCAGGTTCCGGTTGCTTCTGATTCTCCAACCTCTTGCCAAAATTGGATCCTTTGGGGCGTTACACTGGAAGATGTCTTGGCATCGTTTGAGACCGCGAGAATGTTTCGAGCACGGTGCATGGTAGCTGTCTTCGGCACGGTTGACGGTATCACAATACCTGGACAAACGACGTACCAAAAAGAGCACAGGCCAGTTGCCAGGCAGACTGTGATAGGTTTTATCTGAAACAAACGTGCGCCCCCTACACCGCTCGTTTGAGTTGCTTCTGAATCCAGACAGGTTTGCGTTAGTTGCATAAATTCGCCTGGCCGTTTTGACAAAGGCTTTTGAAGACCGCGATACCGCTTCTCACGGACCGATCCTGCAGCTTGCTCCGGAGTTCGTTCCGTTCCTTTGTCTGCTTGTTTCTGGCTGATTGATTGCTCTGGATGCGCTTTGAGAGCTTGATAGTGGGCTGAAACAAAACGTCGCGACCAGAACAAAGAGAGGTGGCGCGCTGTTTGTTTCAGTGCTGGCTGTCTCTGGCCGTGAGGTGTCTTCATTGTCACCGGTACGAGAAAGCTTTTGTTGAGGATCGCCTTGGTTGTTGGTTGTTGCGCTAGGAATTTAGGCAGAAGGCACGTTTTTCAAATGACAGAGCACACGCTTGGATGCCTGCGTCCTGTCTTGGTTGGACAGGCGAAGGGGAGTTTTGACGCTCTTCAAACCAGAACGTCGTTCGGCAGTTCTGGTTTGTTACCAAAGCGCTTGACGCGAATTCGCCGACAGCTTTGTCTTATCGACGACAAAATGGGCGTCCGCTTCTTTTGAGCGGCCCGAGCCGGCTTCGCAATGTGACATCTTGCTGCAGTACTCTGGATTGACTTTTCTCGAAGCACACCCCTCATCATTTGGGCGAGTCTCCCTGCGTTTAGCTTGACCCCACCTCGCACAGTCCTTCAGCATGTCACCTTTGTATCTTTGTTACCTAACAGTCTGCGTCGAAGATTTCAGACTTCAATGTTTTTTTTTCCTAGGTCTCCGGATTGGAGTTACAGGTTCATTACAGAACGTGATTGGAACTCGGATAGCATTTGACTGCAACTCAGGCCATCCACCAAATTTGTTGACGTCGTTTCTTCCTTCACACAGGGACGACAAAGATCTCGACAACATGCTCAAGAGCCGCTCCCGGTGGGGGGACCCGATGGCGCATCTCGTCAAGAACAAAGGGCCGTCTGAAGCGGACCTTGTCGGCCAACTAGACATGGACGACCTAAAAGCGCAGGGCTTCATCGTGCCCCAGGACATCCCTCCCCACAGCTGGTTAAAGCGGGGGTTAGCCCCGCCGTACAACCGGTTCGGCATCCGGCCTGGCCGGCACTGGGACGGGGTGGATCGGAGCACTGGGTTCGAAAAGGAGTTGGTGAAAGCAAGCAATGCGAAGCAGGCGAGGGCGAACGAGGCGTACTTGTGGTCCGTTGCTGATATGTAGGGCGGTGGCGAGCATGGCTGCGGTGGACAAGCTCGGAAATTTGCGGTGACGTTTTCTTGGACAGATGTTCGGACCCGCTGTCCAAGTGCAAGCGCATACATCGAATTCTGGTCGCAGAGACATCATTTGGTCGGAGCTCCGGTCCTTGTGATCTTGTACAAATGCGAAGTTGCCAAAAAACTAGTATGATCGGATGTTTCCTGGCATAAAGTACTCTGCGCATTCGATTCTGCCCATGGCCATGTCGTGCTGCGTCACTCGCTATCACACTGAGCACCACCTGAGTTCACGTCGCGGCACGCAAAGTCTGTTGCATCGTGGTGCACATATCGTTGCATAATGAAGCTTTACACATACTATATGCGGCCGTTTGCCTGCAAACGTATGCATCACACAAGTATACGTGTTATGAGCAATACTATTCAGAATATGGGCTTGACTACACATACTGTTTGACCATCGGCATCACAATCAATGATTCCTTAGGCGCGCCGCGCCGGTATCGTCGGACAGAACTTGAACTCCGACGGAAGTGACTTAAGAAACCGTGACCGTCCATTACAAGCCGAGCGGCGGCCGGCCGCGCGATCCTGACGCAAGCTAGTTAGTAGTGAGGTCCGGACAGGCACGTGCATGCAGGGGTTCAGGAGCATCGGACCTCAAGCCGTCGGAAACGAGAGTTGCGAGCTCACCCCTCGAACAACTGGAGTCGCCTTTCGACGGGCCGAACCGGGCCCGTTAAAACCGGTCTGCGCAATTTGCATGAGTCCACTTCGGCCCTGGGCGCACTGCACGGTTGCAACTTGCACCACTGCTTCCTGGCTCTGCCAATCATAGTGCAAAAGCGCCCGAGCTGGTCAAAGTTGAAAGAAAGCAGTGAATGAAAAGGTACCTACATAATGCACCACCTCCCACAGTCTCCTATTCAGAGCCGCAAATGTAGAGGTACCTCCAGGCTCTATAAGCAAGCCGGGCCAACAGTCAGAGACGAAAAGCAAACCTGCGCACATCAGCAGCTGGATGGCGCCCGAAAGCATGCATAGCAGGTCAGACGTGGAGCTAGACACCTGCAAGAAAAGTCAAAGGCAGAAAGGCAAGACTTGCAGCAGCTGCGGCATGGTGGTTCTGAGTCCAAGTGGTGCGAGCACCGCAATGCTGCCCCGCCGCCCCTCCTGAGTTGCTTCCATGATCCCAACAAGAGGGCCCGGGGGATCATCCTCCCCAAAGCTAGGGCCATGGCGGCCAAGCGTCGCTTGGTACGTAATGTGCACCCTGTTGGTGCTCAACCTTCTCAACAGCGAGATCGTCACGGGGCCACTCTGGGGGGGGTGTGCAAAGGAGCCTGCCAATGGGGGGGTCGTTGGGGTCCGAGTCACGGGGTCTCAAGGACGGTCACAGACGTTGCATATAAGCCCGGAGCTGGAAAGAGCTTGGGACGAGTATGCGGCGCGTCACCGTGCGAGCCTGGAGGCTCCCCGAGAGCACAAGTTCTTCCTGTACAAGCCGTTCCATTACACAGGGCACGGGAACAAGATTCCCGGCATTGTGACCGCATTCATGGTTGCGCTCCTCTCAAACCGGACGCTTGTGATTGATTACAATGACTGCGCCGGGGGAGTGAACTGCGAAATCTCATGGTCGCGCATGTTTGACCAGCCCCTGGAGATGGACTTTGCTAACTTGGTTAGGGATTACCCTGCGGTCAATGAGACGCTGAAGGGAAAGAGGTTTGAATCCGGCGACGCAAGTCACATCAACTTTTTGGTGGACCACCGAGAGAGGCTTTCCAAGTGGGACGGGTTGCAATGGGTTTGGAGCGACGGCTTGTACGACTGGTCAGGTGAGTCGGCTGGGAGACGCGTCGAGTGCCAGTGTTTTGAGAATGTGGCAAATCTGTAAGACTTGTGAGTGGTGAGCTTCTGATAGGAGAAGCGTCTTACCATTGGAGTATTCAAAAAGAGGGGACCTTGCAGGAAACCTGAGTGGATAGGAAAGGCGGCTTGCGTTGGGGTTTTAAGAAAGTCGAGACCTTGTTGAGACTGAAGTGGTGAACTTCTGATAGGAGAGGCCCCGTCTGACATTGGTGTTTTGAAATGTGGCCAGTATGTAGATTTCCAAGTCGTAAGCTTCTGAGACACATCTTATATTGTGTTTTAAGAAAGTGGTGATCCTGTATCAATCAATCAGTCCGGATTCCAGAAGCAAGTCCAAGGGGAGCAACAACCTGTGCCAGTGGCTCCCCTTAGTTACAAGGCAATCCAAAGAATCAACAGCGCATTGCCCCCGTCACCCGATCTTTGCCCTTTGCTCTCAGCCCACCTATGGCTGGCCAGTCTCGGATTGGAATGTGATGGAGGAACGCAGCCGCAAAATGATGCAAAGAATAACCAGCGCATACCCCAAAGGTCGGATATTTTTTGCCCTTTGCTTTCAGCCCACCTATGGTTGGCCAGTCCCACATTGACAGATATGGAGGATCTTGGCAGCAGACTAATCCAGAAGATGAAATAGTCAGATCGTTGCTTTTAGCCCACCTACGGCTGAAGCCTGTCTGCGATTACCACTCAGTGAAGGATTTGGATCACGGACTGAACCCACCACTGGTCAGCATGGTGTCATTATTAACCAACGATGTAATCTTCGCCCTTTGCATTTCAGCCCACCTATGGCTGGCCAGCCCAATCCACGGCCCCTCGCTGCGGCCCCTCTTCACCCCAGGGCACATTTTCCATGCGCTAGCACACTTCCTAGTGCATCCAACTCTGGAAATTCAGGACGTAGTTGCTGCCGCGCGCGCGCGCTTTCGGAAGCTCACTATTGGGGTACAGATACGGCAGACAAAGGTTGATCATTGGGTGAGTCAGCAAGCAGGGGAGTTTCTCTCCCCACCTTCTGCATCCGAACTCACTTTGTCTGCACTGCGGATCGGACATGTTTGAGAAACGGCTGTTCTGGGTCATATCACATGTGACTAATTTTCTCTTCAGAAAGTCTCAACATATGTGACTTTGTTCTTTTCCGAAGTATGTGCTCAGCAGTACAATGGGCCATTTCTGGATGAATCAGGAGAGACGATCTTTAGTCTCTCTTCCTTCTAAATAACCGGTCGGGCTTACTGCAATCGCCTCAAGGTGGAGATAGGGCAAGAACAGCGCAGGAACAGTTCAAGTGAAGTGGACCCGAAAGGCGTGACCATTCGGCTTCTGCTTGACCTCCTGTTAACACCGCAACCGCTTTGTGCAGGAACCGGGCACCTACACTGACAGGAGCTATTTCGACTTGGCCCGCGTGTTACAGGTAGGCGTCAGTCTGTAATCTGCTGCCATACCTGTGTCGAAATTGTGCAATACATAATCATTTGTTGCAAACTTGACACCGCTCATAAAGCCCTTCGACCGTGACGTCTGTGTGGTTTGGTGAGGTGAATGCTTGATTTCTCTGTCACAGGTAAACAAATGCGGATTGTGCGCAACATCGTGCGTCACAAAACTGGTTCTTGCGAAATTAACGTCGCTTTTGAAGTCCATCGACAGGACGTCTGTTTAGTTTAGTGAGATGGAACCTTGATTCCACTGGAGAAGATTCAAAAGGCGATATTGTGTACCTTACGAGATTGTTCTTTGGGAGACATCGCTCATCAAGCCCTTCGATACGATGTCTCGACACGTGACGTTCCTGAAACCCCGTTGTCTGTTGCCACGTGCAGCTTCGCGAGGGCGTTGCGGACAACGACACGGCAATCTACCTCGCAGCCGACTCGGTGGCGGTCCGAAATGCGTGGGTTAAGCACCTTGAGAACACGTGAGTTACACGTCTCGCATTGAATGTACAAAACCTTTAAGAAACCGACGAAAGCTCGCCCAAACTGCGGGAACCGTGCAAAGCGGAGTCAGTCAGAGGACAGATCCTTTTCGAGGAAGAACGCGCGAAACAAGTAGAATCTGGATCTGCATCTTACTCTGAGCTTTGGCATACACTTAGAAGGCAACCGTTACAAGAAAGTCCAGCCGATTTTCCTTGATGAATAACGTCAGGACTTTGGCCCTGTCGGCTTAAGTAACGCTTCCCAGGTTGCACTTTTCCCACAAGTCAGCGGCCTCGTAGACACACTTTTCTTTCAGCTGCTACAAGATCCTGAGAATCAAGTCGAGATGATGTTGTGAATGTTCCTCGTAGCTTGCTCGATCAGGGTTTCACAGTATCGTTAACGACAGACATGCCGCTTCTTAACAACCTAAAATCCTGTGCCGCTCCATTGCATTCTTGATGTAGCCAGAAGATGCCGTGTTTTCTTATGAAAGCAACAAGGTTAAAGACGGACATTCGCACTCCTAGACGATTTGCTATTCCCTGCAGCTCCATTGCGCTGTTGATGCAACCAGAAGATGCCGTTTCTTTCTTGAAAGTCATCAACGTAAAGACGCCATTCGTTCTCCTAAATGATCTGCTATTCCACGCAGCTCCATTGCGCTGCTGATGCAACCAGAGGATGCCGTATTCGACTCCGGCGGGAAAGAGGGGTTAAACCGGGATAACCTACCGGGGTTAAAGATTGGGGTCGCGGAGCTCTTTCTGCTGAGCCATACGCATCAGCTGATTATTTCTCGGGGCTCGTCGTTTGGGTCAACAGCGGCCGCCCTCGGCGGGTAAGTGAAGTGTTGTCTAGAAAAGGTATAGTAAGCTGAAGTTACAGTAACTGGGACGGGTAGGCTTGGTATGGGGGTTAGGGTGGGTACGGGTGCGGAGCGGGTGATGATTTGGGTTTTTCTTTTTAGTATCAGCTACTTTCGTACTAAAACTTGAGCCTAATATAACTATTCTAGAGAAGTATGGTAAGTTACGAATCCCTAACGGTAAACATGGAACTTAGAGTGGGCGTCGGGGTTTGCCTGACGTCACCCGCTTTCTCCGACGGCGTCACGGATCCAACGGTCTCAATTTCGGACGGCAGTTTCGTGAGGGTCTTGGCACCGTGTGTGCACGGACAAAGCCGATCACACGGTGCCGAGAAGAAGCTGCAACGCTGTTAGGGTAACCACACTGGGACGGGTAGGGTTGGTTTGTGGGTAATAGGGTGGGCAAGGGTGCGGAGCGGGTACCTTTTTGGGTTTGTGTTTTCGTATTATAAGCAGCAGCGTTTATTATCTCGGCTTGTTTTTATTTTGGTAAGGTTTATCAGCAATTCCACGTTGACCAGCTTCGCTCGCTTTGAATCGGGACCTGGGTCTAGATCAATCATAAGACGAGCTTGCGACCGGTTCTGAGTCAAACGTGTTTCTTCGGAAGAGCATGTGCGCTTAAATAGACATTGACCCCGGTTTGAAAAGCAGTATTGACTGCGAATCTGTTTCGCCGGATTGGGGCTGGACTTTATCCTTCCTGCCATTCCTGAAAAGTGGTTACAAACGGCTCTCAAAATACTGATTCAATTTTGAGGCCAGACGGCCGCGCAGACTTCGTGAACTGAGCTGGTGACCGGTTCATCTTACGTGGGCAGTCATCACTCAAGACGGGCTGCTACGATTGGGCATTTCCAACTGGCTGACGTACTCCCTCTATTTGAATTGCAGCCGTGCGTCAGCACCTTGGACGGGTTACTTCGGGGTCAACATTGACCACTTCTTTGACGTCCATCATTTTAGCGTACAGCTTGGGGTCATTACCAAGGCCGGGTTACTACCGGTCCGAATTAACGAACTTTTGACGTCCGTCTTTTCAGGTGTACAGCTTTATGTCATCGCCGAGGACAGGTACTACGGGTTGGCGCTGACCAACATTTTGACGTCCGACTTTTGCAGGATACGGAATTGGGTCATCCCCAAGGACGGGTTACTCAGGGTGCGCGCCATTAACCAACTTTCTGACCTCCGAATCTATAGGTTACGGCCGTGGGTCATTACCAAGGACGGTTACTACGGGTTTACAAATATCCGTTGTTACGGTTTAGTAATAACCATTTTTAACTTACATTTTTCAGGTTATATCCGTGGGTTATCACCCAGGACGGTTACTACGGGTCGGCGATCTCGGACCCGTGCTGCTCCCACACGCGGTGGCTGGAGAAGGTGTTCGGTGCGGACTTCAGTCCCGAGTTTTTCATACAGACGCAGTGCCACGTGGACCCCCTTACCAAGGGCGAGTAATGCCACGTGGCCTGACTCACATAAAGAGAAGGGTGCGAAAACGTTGACCAGTGATTACTTAGAAGAGAATTTGGTGCTACGGGGTTACGGAGACACTAGGGGACGAGTGTGTCCCCAAGCGGCGCAAGTTCTAGAGGTTGCTCTACTCATTCCGAATCAAGTTCTGAAGGCAAACGGAGAAGGGGTTGCAATGCTGGAGGCGCGGCGCGGCAACTCAAAATTTTGGCTATTAAGCAACAGGTTGAGGTTGAACATGCGGGTTGTCATCAGAATCTTCCGTTCAAGAACGAACGGCTGAGGTTCAGAAGGGATTGGGCTAGGCACAAGTTGCCCGCATCTTAGAAAGAGTCTCCACACCGAAATCACGTGCATCTTTGTTGTCCACTAGGAGTCCAGCCACACCAGGCGGGCAGCATGGCCCATTACTGAGTATATGCTTCAATTTGTTTATAGCCGACTCGAAGACGACTCGGTTTGCTCAAGGAGACCTGGACTCGCTTGTGCCGTATTGTGCATGCGCGGCATTCCTTTGGCTATTTTCGTGCGCTTGCATGGTGCTGATCAACGATCGCGGCCCTAGGGCATCTCGAATCGTGTATTTGCCGTATTTGATCGAGACTGAGTCGAAAGACATGGAGAATCAACCGACTCCAAGGCTGCATCATGATGGGGTTCGAAAAAGACAGAGATGATAATTATATAGTACATGGGTGACC